>JANIJG010018832.1:11466-40971 GCA_024611175.1 Megaceryle torquata
TAAAGATGTTGAATAGAACTGGGCCCAGTACTGATCCCTGGGGGACACCACTGGTCACCAGACACCAACTGGATGTGCACCATTAACAACCACTCTCTATGTCTGGTTGTCCAGCCAGTTTTTAACCGAGCAAATGGTGCACCTGTCCAAGCCATGGGCTGCCAGCTCTTCCAGGAGGATGCTGTAAAAACAAACAAAAAAAAGTAAAACTAGAATTGAGCTCTTTAGCTATTTTTTTTTCCAAGTAGAAAGTTCCAAAAAGAAGTCCAAATGAGTGCTATAAATTATTTTGTGATGGCTTTAGACTGTATATTACAAAACAACTAAACAAAACTAACCAGAAAGCAGTGGGATTAAGCAGACGAAAAGCCTATTCCAGATGGAAAAAAGCCCAAGAGTCAGAGCTACCCAGAGTCCAGAATGCTCTGTCAAAATTAGGTTATATTAGTGTAGTCTTGAAAAGGATGTTTGGAAAAGAGGCAGAGTTAAGGCAGCAGTTAAACTGTGTTTGACATGCTAAATGGTATACATTTCCTAGCTCCAAATGGCTGCACAGTGCTCCTGTAATGGGTGTTTTGCTCAAAGCATAACAAGAAGAGAAGAGGAAAAATTACTTCATTTGTTCAGACTATAATCAATCACTTCCAGGAAAAGAAGTATTTCATGATTTTCCAGCAGCAATAGGAGTTCTAAAATATATTAGTTAGCTGTACAAAAATTCATTATGAAAGAAAAAACAAAAAGTTACTAGAGAAACTAGTAAATTAATCTGTAAGTTTATAACTATTCTTAGTTATTCTTCTGTCTTTGTGCCACAACATAAAACTTTTTTCTTTCTTGTCACTAAGCAGTCAATAGCTGTAAAAGCACGAAAGCAATAGAAAGGATCAAGAAGTCTTAAAAGAAAAGGGATTTTTCTTCTGGAAAAATGTCTATTTGAAAAGCCCTAAACATCTTTCCTGAAACATTAGGATTGCAAAATCTTACTGAGTTTTGTCAGATTACTGACCTCTGATGGAAATTCCCTAACAGTACTGGTGGTTTCTGGACAGTGATATAAACACTTACATAAGGTGATGGTAGGCACATGATTAAAAGTACTCTGCACAATTCTAATATCCAAGAATTTATGAGTTCCTAAATCTATATTGTCTTATCTAGTCATGAAATATTGTCACTCTCAAATTTAAATAGCAGGAAAGCTGAATCACAGGAAAGTCAGTCTTGTTCCTATCAAAGTCAACACTATAATGCCTGGAGACTGCCTTTGGTATGCAGGACACAAGACCAAACTCAGGATAGTGAGGATTTGATTTTGCATGTCTATGTGAACTTAAAAGAAAAGGGTAGAGAAATTATCCTTTACTTTTATATGTGTGCTGCATGCTCTGTAAGCCACTCGGAGAGCACAAGAATGGATTCATGGCTTCTATCTTTCTTATACTCTTCACAGAGCTTGTTCTATGAACCAAGTAAAGGAAGGAATTTAGTGGGTACACTAATTAGTGTCCAGGGGTCATTTGACATCCGGGAATTTCCTACACGCAATACTGTGTCTAAATGCAAAACTTCTGATATTTTGCAGGGACTCTGCAAGGTTCCCTACACAGATTAGTATCAGGTAAATTTGTTACTGAGCAGCAATGTATGGATGGAGTCTCAGCTGTGGTCCTGAACATGCCTACACAGTGCTCTCTTGCTTTGCAGGTGCCAGGAAAGTGATCTCTGTTCATGTTGTTCTCCTTTCAATGCCACCTGAATCAGTTATCGTGGAAAGGGACAGGTTCTTTAAAACAGTCCAGTTCAGAAGCAGATAGCTCTAAAGTGGGGGTTTAGGTATTACGTAGCTATGTTTCAGTTTTATGAACATAATGCTTGAGTTTTAAATGAGCTTTCTAATTTCACCTAAAAAAGAAGCTAACCAAATTCTTCCAATCCCATTTAATCCCCATCTCTGTGTGCAGCTTCACTTTATGTTTCTTATAACAAAAAGGCTTTTAAGGTTGATAAATGGCCGCAAAGATTTTGCTTTTACTTTGTTGCTTTTCTGTTTATTTAACCAAGAGCAGCTCTTTTAGTCCTGACCTCAGCCTTGTCAAATAGACTGTGTTTGTCAAACTGTTCATGCTCCCATTAACTCCTAGCTGTTTCAATTGTCACATCTGATGAATGGCTCAAATACTGCTGGCATCATGAAAAGCAGGGATACTGAGGGAAGTATTATGTTATACTGAGTCCAAATACACACCATAAGTAGGAAAATTCCAAGTAAAGAAAATATTTTATTGTATAAAGGAAATTACAAGTGGTTTAAAATAAGCTCTTTTAATGCCATCTTTCATATGTGCAGGAGACAAGAAAAAGCCCCTCAGGTTTCATGGTTGGCATTATCTCTTTATGGTTAAAGTACATTTGTAGCTTTATAATCTTATTTATACAGAGATCATATAAGTGTTTGGGTCTGCTTGGGGGAACAGGCCTCCTTAGTGTAAATAAAAGCAACAGAACTGTTTCCACAGTGCTTCACAGGTCCAGATGGTCTGTCACTTCCCAAAACAGAGCCTACTGTTTCTCTAAGTTTTAGGCCTTCGTCTAAATGAAGTCGTGCAGCACAATTATTGCATGTTATTTCCCCCTCCTAGACTGATGAGGCACCATATCTCCAGGGTGCATGGTGCTGGGCATCCTGGCTCCCATCCAGTGATGCCCTTGGCTCTGCCTGTCTGAGCAGTAACCACAGCTGAGCTTTCTCTAATGACCTGCCGGTAAAAGCTGTGAGAGTTCAGGCTCAACGGGGTCTGGCAGAACTCAGTTCTCTGGTTACACTCAGGCTAGCGTTTCAGTTTATATCGTCTGGTGCTCTTGTCTGCCCTTTGTCGTACTTACAGCACAGTGCTAGCAAGAAGCAGAGTTCAGGATTAGTGCTGGGAAGTTGGGTAATGGCTCCAGCAGAAGGAATAAATATTTTTGTTATTGTTGGTGTTGTGATGTTGGTTTGGATTCTGAGCTTTTTTTTAATTGCTGAAGTCTACCTAAAGTCCAAAGAACTTCTGTTTGGATAATTTCCTACATCTTGAGGCAGATAAAATTATTCAGATGAATATTTATAAACATGCATTTAAATATGCAAAGTTATACACTTCTAGATTGGTGGCATTGCTAAGCTTATGAGACTCAAGGCAGAGTTACTGGGGGTTTTTATGGTTTTATTTTACAAAATTATAATTCTAACTATATGTGCCTATATGTATAAGCTGGTTCCAATACTATTGAGTGTTACTCATGGAATTTTCATCATGAGTAAGTACACTGCTGCAGTGTATTTTTCCTGGATAGTGACACAAACTATTATGAGGATAGCAGGCAAACCATTACAGCAATTCTGAAATGGCATCAGAAGTAGGTCCTCAAAGTTTATACTTTCCCAAGCTACAGCACCGCATCAAGTTTTTTTTCTTTACTAGAAGATAGAAAGGATTTATTGTTCTCAGTCTTTTATGAAACACAGAGAAAGCAAAGAAACTTGCAGTTGTGTCAGAAAATATGTATCAACCAGAGTTTGTCTCCAGTCAGTGTAACTCTGCCTGGTTGTGTGAGTGCAAGCAATGGCAGAAATTGTCTCTCTGCTACCACAGCTAACCCAAATTTTAGTTTTGATATGGTTTTAGTTTTTTAAAAAGTGAAGTTTTAGGAAGGTGATGCAGGATATCAGTGACTGAGACATTATTACTCTAAATTAATGGTTTGCATCACAGCCAAATCATTAATTTAAAGATGTAGTGAGAAGCATTGATAGCTAATGGATTCACTTAATTCCTTTTTTCCCTTTCTTAGATGCTATAAACAGCAGAAGGCAGAGGTGGGCTGTGGGCTTCCAACAAGTCTCCTCTGTTGGAGAAAGGTGGGAAGCTAGCTCCACAGAAGCCATGCTCCCTCCTGATGGGCTCACTGCACTGATGTATTCAAACCACCCCTCTCAACCCACACACCTACTAGGTAAGTTGATAGCCTTAGTTATTTCTTCCCAGGTGGAAAGGTGTTTCTCTTTGTCTGGACTAGATTCCTTGATTTTGTATATATTTGAATTGCAGTGATATGGACATCAACAATGCAAACTTAACTAACATTTTTCATCAAGACAAAGATAGCTGTGGAGTTTCATTAAACCAATGGGTTCATGGTTCTTTTGTTATTCACTGAGTGATACTACTGTTAGCAAGCAAAAGACTTTCATTAGAACAAATTCTTTTTTCAGCCTTAACTGTATTATTGTTTCTTTTTGTACTAGAATTAAATATTAATCAAAACAATGTAGGAAAGATGCAAACAGTCCCTGATGAATCTTCCTGTATTTTTAATCATGATTTGTTGGCGTCACTGGATTTCTTTTACTCTCAGGAGTAGTGAAACCTACAGAATATTAATTTGATTTACCATATTTAAACTGAGTCTACAGGAACACAGCACTTAACATGGCTTTCTGTAGGACAGGATTATACCCATCAGGGTAGCTGCATATCAGAACTAAATATAAGTATGTACTAGACACAGGTAGGTACCAACCTTCCAAACCACACACATTCTTCCACTAAAATCCATAAGACCATCAGGTATGAGAAAATAGACTCAGAGGTCTGCAGGCTCAGCTGGTCTGTAATGAAACAAGACCAAGTTCAGGGTCCTGCACCTGGGCCGGAACAATCCTCACTATCGATACAAGCTTGGGGAAGAGGAAATAGAGAGCAGCCCTGCAGAAGAGTACTTGGGGGTGCTGATAGATGAGAAGCTGGACATCAACATGGTTAAAGAAAACATAAGAAAAAGCTTGTTTGCAGTGCCTCCTTGTTCAGCATATAAATGATACTGTCAGGAGTTTTGAAGCGAGCAGTGCAGTCTTTTCCTGGAAAGCATCATTAGCAAAAAAAAGAATTTGCAACAGAACTCAAGAACTGAGGGGGAAAAAAGGTATAAATCTGTTAACAAGTTGACCCACAGGCAGCCAAGCTAAAGAGGCCTCATTTCCTGCAAATTTCTGTCTCTTCAGCCTCATCATCTGCTTTCCAGCTCTCCACTACCACCAGTCCTCCCTGTCCTTTGTGCCTCCAGTGCCTGACAGGAAAGACCATACATGTGGCCAGGGTAGCTCTGCTGTGTACATGATCATGGGCTGTCCCCATTTTGCACAGGACTTGTAAGAACTTGACACTCGTTGAGACCTCTCTCCTTCTGTAAAATAGAGTTAAAACTGAGGGGAAAGAGCAAACAGATGACATGCAAACATTAGTACAACACAATTATGTTGTAACCTCATTCCCCTAAGGGACCATATATCTTTGAGTAGTTGGTATTTTTAGATTGGATTTTTTGTTTCTTTGTAAAAGCAAAAAAGAAAAAAAAAAAAAAAAAAAGAAAAAAAAAAAGAAAAGATGCATAGAAACAATCACAGAGAGGTGGCATCACACTTCCTCTGAGTAAATAGTGACAAGGCCATGCCAGATTGCCATATTCCACAACATACATACCCTAACCCTACTGCCTATACCACTTGGATTAGGCTGCAATACACTCAGGAGCCAAAGTGCAGAAGCCCTGTAGCCAACAAACCTTGACTCACTTGTACTGTAGTCTCCACGTATATGTCACATTTATGCCCTCTAGACATGTTAACATTTGAAAGGGAATTCAAAATTGAAAGAATTAATCCTGATTGACAAAACAAAAGATGACATCAGTTTCTCCCTGGGAATGATGCTGGTGGTATCAGTAGGATTGCAACATATTAATTTATTCCAGCTTTTCTGATCTGGGGGGTTCTCTTTAATAATATATGTCAGATTTTCTCTATAATGACCAATTGCAGTTCTAGAAGTATTTCAATGCAGTTAGGGTATCCTCACTATCCTGCAGCATAGTTGGCAGAGCAAGTACACACTTTTATTTTCTTTACTCCTTTTTTCTTGCTTGCTTGTCATTTCAGTTTGCCCATGAGTGTTTGCCTTACACTGTTCCCACCCAGAAAGAATGCTCAGGCTGGGTGGTAAATAAGGGACAATGATAGTATCAACATAGATAAGAATAGGGTTTTGTGTGTGTGGCTTTTAAGAAAGAATTGTTTTGAGGCAATTTTGTATAATTTGAAAATTTCTAGCTCTTATTAAACAAAATAAAAAATATATGTTTGCATTTTGTTTAAATCCTTTAAGCTAGAAGTAAGCTATGCTTTTTTTTTTTTTTCCCTCAGTTTTGAAGTTCATGAAGGTGTGACTGAAAAGAATGATTTTTTCCCTGATATTAAAATATTAAATCATCATCAAAATGTGCCTCTGGGCTCACAAATAATAGTGTATCTCCAGTCCTCTATTTTACTTTTGTCTTACATGCATGACATAAAAGCCCTACTGTTTTTCAAAGAATGTGCATCTCTCTAGTACTGTGTAGTTTGGATTAATTTTGCTAATAAGTTACAGTGCAACTTGTCCTTGCTGGTTAGAGAGTTCTTAATAGTTCTCCTTTCATTTTTCCAACATATACATCCCACAAAGCTTGAAAGCTTTGGGAAGGACTAGATATAATTTAATCACTTATTAATACTTTAGAAATACTAAGTTGGACCTAAATTTTGTTCTTTCTTTCCTCTTCCTCTTTGTCATTTCTAGACTAAGAAAAATATTTCTAGCAGTGACAAAAATGTTGGCATTGTCCCACATTGCACAGAAACCATAGGAAAGAGTAGCCAGTGTAAAAGGTAAATGAAATTTTTAGCCATGTTGTATTAACTTTGACTGTCACCAAAGTGACTGGGGCTGAAATTCCCTCGTTATTTCTCTGTGCTATAAAATACAATGTTATCTGATTGTTACAAGAGTTCTTTACTATCTAACACTAGTTAAACTAGCAGTTTTCTTCTGAGGTATCTGGTACTTGCTGGTTTTGCTTGCAAATCCTAGAAATTCAGGGGATTTCAAAGGTCTGAATGCTACTGCACTCAAATGAACGTAGTTTTAAAGATGAATAATCAGATGAATTACAAGAATATTTCCATTAACTTCCCTTTGATTCTGTGTTGCTTTTGTTCTGGTTTACTGTTTCTAAATACTATGTTATGGATCAGTTCCTACAAACACTTTAGAAACATTCTCCAGACTAGACCCTTTGTCCAGCTTTAAAGATAGTTTTCATGGGTTTCATTACACCATCAGATCACTGCGTATTGTGAGTCTAAGTCACTGAGACTAAAGTGATGAACCTAGCTAACTCACCAAAGCTGAGGGTGTCCAAGTAATTATGGTCTGGCCCATAACTCTCCTAAGAAGGATATTAATATTACAAAGAGCTGGGAATCTCCACGTCTGAGTTCTTCACCAAATTAGATTCTAATTCATCAAAAATGCTTGTTTTTCTCAAAATGCAAATACCCTTCTGACTTTTCTAATTTTCTGAGATAAACTAAGAATCTTTTTGTGATAATCAGAGTCAAGTATCAGTTCCAGAAAGCCATCACTATGCATCATAGACTCTTATGAACATTAGAAAACAAAACAAGAAATCTACCACTTTCCAGGATTAATGCTATGAAATACTTTATGGGTGGTCCATAAGTGGACAGAATGTTGCAGTATTGTGTGACAGCATGGCAATTAAGCTTAATTAGGGAAGGTTTTGAAAAAGACTGATGAAAGTAAACTATGGGAATGAAAGCAACTGTTCTTTTGGGGACTACACTCAGCTACACCAGTTCAGTGAAGTGCTCCTAAAAACGTCCCCCATCTGTCACATTCTGATGGACACCCAACAGTTTGCCAAATTAAGCATGTTTTTTCTAGGAGGAGGAATCTTTTAGGAGCACATTCTTCACCCAGTCTCTGCTGAAGTCACCAGTTTCTTCAGGACACAGCTGTACTTTTATAGTAGAAGCAGCAGATGACTGTTAGCATGCAACCATCCAGTTTAGTTTAGAGTTGCCTCATTTCTACAGAGGTCACAATGAATGTGGATTTTCATTTTCATGGGCACTCTGGGGAATTTTTTTTAAAATTTCATATTTTTAATGTTTTTCCAGATTTACAGCTGAGTGTACCATATGGACCATCTGATTCTGGTTCTGGTGATTTTCCCTGGTGAGAAGACCCTGGTAAGCAGACCTGGAGCAGTTTCCAGGCTTCCATGTTGAATGGTTTGAGGAAATCCCATCAAAAAAGCTCTTCCAGAGCCAAGGGTTTCCATGCTCAAAGGCAGACTGTTTCATAGCTAGGTTTTTATTCCCTCTCCAAAAGAATTTTAAAGGAAATAAAATTTAACGTGCCAAAAATGTCAATGAAAGAGAATTACTATGTTCTGCTCTGGACAAAATGGTTGTTACTGCAGGCACCATTATAGTATGCTATGTTGTATTGGATTTTAATAAATTATGGAAAATAACTAAGTAGAAAAGAATTTTAAAAATAGCTTTGCAGTTCAGCTGGCAGATGTGGGGTTTTTTTAGCTTAGATAGTGCCTGGTATAGGTTTTCACCTGGACTCTGGGATGCTTTCTTTCCCTAACAAACTTTTTACATCTGAGGTGAAATATAGATTCCATGGACAATTTACTAATTAAAAAACATCAGTTTCATGTGTGTAGTTTTCAGACCATCAGGGAATTTATCTGTGGAAATCACATACAGGCATAGGGAAACACCTCATAAAAAGAATAACTACATGGTCAGCAGTTGTAATTTATGTGCTTTTTTTTTTTTTAAATGTGTTCAGACCAATATTTTTTTATTATTATTATTTACTGCAGCTCAGCAAGGTAGCCTTAACTATAGTTGTTTAACTTTCTGATTTTTGTTTGGTTGGTTGGTTTGGTTTTTTGGTTTTTTTTTTGTTTTTTTTTTGGTTTTTTTTGTTTTTTTTTTTTTAAAGACAGCGCTTAGTGTTTTCAGTTACAAAGCTTATTCATATATGAAAGGTGCAGTAAGGACACCTTTCTTGACTGAAGGAAGCTAAAGTGAGTGTTGATAAAAATATCACACATAAAAGAATGTGTTAAAAATGAGAACAGAGGATGCTAAAAATAGCAAACAAGTTAGTTCTGGGATTTGGTGGCTGAGCATGACTGACTGTGCACATGTAATCCAGATACACTTCCTTATGCCTTAACTCTGTGTTTTAGACATATGTTTACCTGCATATATGCAGATTTAAAGTTTGCAGATGATATGTGTGTCCATAAATAACAATTTTCTACAGGCCAAATTTTATGGAAATCAATTGAATTAAAACAAATATGTATTCTTAGAAAGGATTCTTAAGCACATCTCTAGATGAGATCTCCTGTTTAGCCCAAAATGCTATTTCTGAAGAGTGATTCCCTTTAACTAGGGAACCTTACTCAGATCCCCTCTTGCCTCCACATCTGTATCTGTAAAGTGAAGGCTTAGCTAAAGAGCTGCTGGTATGTGAGGCAATGAGAAACTCCAGGGTACGCCTGGATCCGTAGTAACATAAGACTTTCAGGGGGAGCTGGCACCATTCCCCTCTCAGATTTGTTACAAGCCCTCCATGGATACAGTCTTTCATGGAGATGATTATATATTGGTGGAAGCCTGATGCATTTGTGAAGCAGTAGGTGAACAAGCCATTTCCCCACTAAAAGCCTAAAGCCAATGTTTACTACTTCCTGTTAGGTCACAGAAACATCACTCATCTGTCATTTTGACGATAGCCACTCTCTTTTTATCTTCTTTGTCCACCTGAAACACTCTGCTCTAAACCTCTTTTACACATGCTGTAAATGCTCCTCTTTAGCAGATTTTCTGAGATCTGCACTATTCCTGCTGGCACTTTCTACAAGAGTCAAACTTCTGGGAGTCCCCAAGACAGACTGAAGGGAATGCTCTGAGTCAAATAAATTAGTCAGGGCAAAAGCTGGAATTCAGCTTTTGCTGAGTTAATGATAGGAAAATTCACCTGTATTGGTAACTGTCTACTTAACAGGAACTCTACAGGGCATCAGGATTTGTCCTTCTGTGATTTGGATACTTTCTAAATTGTATTTTATGCCAGAATTCTGCAACATTACTTGTTGGAAGAGCTGGGGGAAAGTAAATTTTACAGGTCATAGAGACCTGTGACAACAGCTGGAGTTACTCTCTGTATTCTCTCCCCACACCACAAGCCTTCATTAGACTTTAAAACCAGAGAAATCAAGGCATGTGAAAAGGACTTGCTGAAAAAATACAGTTACAGAGCATCCAAGTCCATTATTCCAAGTTTTCTAGGAGATGCATTTCAGTCTGTATATACTATAATTCTGCAAGAGATGTTTAATATTTACAGGTAAAGGAACACAAGCTTGGTATTCTTGGATTCCTTTTTAACCTGCCCTCATTTCTTTCCCCCCCTCCCCTAACCTCTTTTGTGGCTTTCCGGTATAAGCACCCACAACAACCCCCGTTCAGGTTCCAGGAGTAATCCTTCACCACAGGCCCAAGGTGAACCTCATTGACAGCCACCAAAATGCCAAGATCACACATTCCCAGCACCCTGCCCTACCAGCAGTGGGAAGAAACTCCAGTTTGTGTTAATAAGGTGTGGAGGTTGGCCAAAATATTTTGTGAGTTTTCCAGCTCAGAAGGGTAATGAAGCTACCTCTGTCTCAGTACACTGGCACAGGGGCAAGCTAAACAACTGGGAAAGTTGTATCAAAGTAGAAATACAGAGCACAAACTCCCTTGGTTTCACACTTCCACTTTGCCTCTTTCCACCTTTTTCCAGGCTGGCTGCTCCCTTTTGCACAAAAAGAGGAATGGATTGGGGGAGGGCAAGCGGACTGTTTCTGTGGATTAGCTGCAGGCAGCTCTCACCAGACTGAAAATTGCACTGGAAAGCATTTCTTATTTTGTACGAAAATAATGAATTGTCTAATATGTAAAGTAAGCCCTGAAAGTTATTCCCATAAATTTGGTTTAAAATCTACCTATTTATTAGCTCTGAGCAAAAGAAACCTCTATACTGCTGCGAGCAGAGTCAGATTCTTTGGGCTCTCTTCAAAAAGCTCATTCTTTTTGTCATTCCTTTCTGACCTCCTCCCTGCTAGTCCCAAGATGAAAAGCAAGCCAAAGATCTGCTGAGAAATGGGCCGAGCCACTGCTGACCTTTGCAAATCCAATTTCTTCAAAGCGAGAGCTAATCGACGTGTTCCCACGCTGTGTATTGCTGAAACGTACGATGCAATTCAAGGAATGAATTCACCATGGTGCAATCTCATTTTGAATCCAGTTTTCTTGCTATGTGTCAGAGGGTGAGGGAGGCAGAGTGTGGTACAAGTTATAAAGAGCAATCACAAGTTTCACAAACCACATTAAGTTTGTCTTTGAAAGATTTTGTACTTTTGAGGGGTTCTTTCGCTTAAAATTTAAAATGCATTAGCCTCCCCCCCTTTCTACATTTCTCCCCCACAAAAACAAAGAGGCATTTTGTAGAAGAAAAGGAAGCCAATAAGAGTTGGTGCTGAATAATGAATAATAATAATAAATAAATAAATAAAAACGGGGGGGCAGAAAAAAACAAACAAAAAATCACAAAAAAACCACCAAAAAAACCAACCAAAGAAAACAAAACCAAAACCAAAAACCCAAACAAAACCAACCAACCAACCAAAAAACAAAACAAAACAAAAAACCCCACACAACAATCAAACTCTCTGAGGGTATTATCTGATGTGTAACTGTGGTGTCTGTCTGAGTAGATTCACATGCACGGGAGGTATAGGAGAATGGGACGTTGATACAGGGAGACCTTTAAAATTAATATTTAAAATACAGATTTTCTCTCACTTTGCATATCAGATTTGGTATAAATGCTACTCCTATTTTACAGAAGTGAGAGCAGTTCACTCTGTGCAAAGTTTTGCCCTTTCTGATAGCTGCTATAGATGTGCATGCAAGATCCACACAGGAAAAGTGTATTGGTGTTCCTAAACTAAATTTTACAATCTTGTTTCAACAGAAGTGTGGCCCCCTCACTCTGTTTTCCAGCAGCTGCACTTTGTTTCCTGCCCAGCTGGCCAAGCACTGTCCAAATCCAGTGCTGGGTACCCTGATACACTGGATGTGAGCGAGCGGCGATGCGATGCGATGCGCTGCGCTGCAGCCTGCTTATGTGTCCTGAGTAGTGACTGTTTGTGTAATGCTGCAATGTTCTCTCTGGGGTAAAAGGGAAAGAAGAGGACTCTTGTTTGTCATTTAACTATTATAGGGCATATGTCATGGGTAAGCACAATCTCAAGCCCTTTTGTCAGTGTCAAAGAGAGGAATGACATCATTCCCCGAGAGGGTTGGATTTGGTGTGCAGCTCTCCAGAAGCCACCCCTCCAGCAGGGAACCCATGGCACAGCAAACAGCAGCCAAGTTGCTCCACATTTGGTGCCTTACCACATGCCTTCTAGTATATGGTGAATCTGTCCAGTTTGCTCATATAGTAGAACCAGAGATATTGCAACCTATTTTTTTATTTCATTATTGTCTACATTGCACAAGTATTTCAGCTGATGTAATGGAGAATCAGGCCCTTGGGCTAAGGGGCTAAACTGCCCTGTCTATACTGAAGACTTGCAGAGGAAGCCTCAATGCTCTCATTTTCTAGTTGTCCTTAGCAAAACAAATGAAAATATATCATTGTTCTCCAGATTGCTGAATGAAGCAAGTCCTTTTTCAGATGTTATTTCCATAACCATGAATAGTAAATTTCATCCATTCATGACTGGTTTATAATGGCATTTTCTAACTGACCAGTTCTGGAGGACTTTCTTTCTCAGCAAGAATTGCAATGATAATTGTTTGTGCTTTTTATTACTTTCTCATTATTTTTGTTATTTTCTTTCCCAAGACACTATCAGATTTTCCAGACTTTTGAACATCAAAGATTCTGGAAAAGAGATTGTATAGACTGGATAGGTAACAGCTGTTATTAGACAAATCTACTGGTGGAAAGGGGAGAGGGCTAATTTGTTTTGTATGCATCCTCTCATTGTTGGCACCTTTCACTGTGGCACACCATTCCTGTCCTGTGACAGGGAATATCTTTGCACAGAGGGAGCCCTTGTCCAAAGGATTACACCTGCCTTTGGGTTTTGTTGTTGTTTATAAGTAAATTTATATATATGTCTTTGTCATAGCTCTTTTACCTCATCTTTCAGTAATTTATTAGAGAGAAAAGAATGGGAAAGCATCTCTAACTTTGTTAGTTAATAGCACTGATTGACAGATTTTAATTTCTGACCTTTTCAAGTCAAAAGTTTTGTTTGCTCCAATTCTGAATATCTCAAGACACTTTAAATGGATGTCTGTAAAATAAAAAAATTGTACAGTGAATTGCCCAAGAGAGGCCATGCAGGACTGGAGCAGAGTTTCAGATTGAATAAACAGCAGTATCTCTGCTGCACCCTCACATTTAACATGGGAATGAAAATTTGCATTAATCCTCTTTATTTCCTCAGCTGGTACAAAATTCTTTGTGCTTCTCTTTTAGATTGCTCACTGTTTAGAAAAGGCATTGTAAGGAAAATGGTGATTTGTAGTAGTGCAAAGTACTATCTGGTAAAACAGAGTGTGCATGATACAAGATTGTCACATATTACTGTGCCAACAATAGCTGATCCCAGTCAGGTAACAGTAAAGCAACCTACAGCTTTGACCAGATTCAAAGAAAGCCACACTACTTCTCTTTCTTATTATAAATTTGATCTAGTTTTCACATTTGTGTGTTATGTTTTAAAATATCCACACTCATATTCTTCAATGTTCAGTGAAAGACAGCACTTTCAATATGTATTTTCTGCAAAAATTGTCCTATGAATATTCAATAAAGATATCCAATAAAAACTGTCCGATGAATATTCTAAGATATCCAATCTGATCTAAAATTTTAAGAAGGACTGGCATCTTCTCAGTCTAGTCTTCTTCCTGAGGTAGCCTGGATCTTTTTGATCCTTCCCTTCTCTGAACAATATCAGAATCCAATGCCATTGCAGGAGGGGAGACTCTGTCTTTACCCAGTCTGTGAGGAACCTCAGACCTTTGAAAAAAATGCTCAGATTCTCATGGAGCTTGAGCCTTTTCTGCAAACTGTCCTGAAGGCACTGGGAACCTCACTTGGGAGAACACTACTGGATCAGATAGTCCATGTCAATGGCTATTTGGCTTCTGTTTGAAGAATGAATCCTGTCTGGAGCAGGACAGAATGGAAGCCCCGTCTAAAGAAAACATCTCTAATGTAACTTTATTTTGTTGATTTATTTTTGTGGGTTTTTTCGTTGTGCTCTTGGCCTTAATTAATTTCAAACTGTTTTCTTCAGTCTCCTTCATTTGTTCCCTGTCTACTGCTCTATATATTTAAAGCAAATGACCCCAAAGACAGAGGAAATCTATTTACCCCAGAATACTTTTTTTCCTGAACAACCAGTGGAGAAATAAGAACAGCTCTGCCACTTTGAAGACAAAATTCTCAAACTTTAGCAAGTATTTAGACTGCAGTAAAGATCAAACTGCAAATCCAAAGGGAAAGCTACAGAGAAGGCTCACCAGCTAGGTGAGCAGTTAGCTGCAGGAGCAGGGAAGTACGCTGTACTCATTGCTGCTCTTGTAGTGGGAATGTGCCATTCAGCTGGCACTGGGTTTTATCATAAAGAAGTAGTCTGTAAAGGTGTCAGTTTGCAAAACTGAAGGAGCTGGCATTCTATAAACAAAACTGCTATGATAATTGGTTTCTCTTTTGTTCATTTTGTCTGATTATAGTCGAGTCAGAAATATTTCAGTAGCTTGCAAAACTGGAATCTACCAAGGTTATCTAGAAGGGATCTGGCTCACC
Source organism: Megaceryle torquata (assembly GCA_024611175.1). NCBI lineage: Eukaryota > Metazoa > Chordata > Aves > Coraciiformes > Cerylidae > Megaceryle > Megaceryle torquata. The sequence continues at coordinate 26,316 of JANIJG010018832.1, forward strand.
AAAGAGTGGGGAAAAAAAAAAAAAAAAAGCTTTTCTTCTTTAGGATGTTGTTCATAGGTTTGTGTTGCTTGCCAGCTTATCAAAACTTTGATTTGAGAGGACGTGGCTAATTGAGGAAGATTCTTGTTTTTTTCTTTGAAGAACACATTTTTTTTTGTGTATAATTGTCCTGGTTTGCATTAGAACAGAACAAATTATGTTCAATGATTTTTACTTTTTAGCTTAGTCTCTTCTAACTAACTCCACTTTCTTAAGTTAGCAGCATGTTTTCAGGCAGCATCTGCTTCTAGCACTGATAATACTCGATGTTTAGAGTTAATACCAAGGATCGGTGTGCAGACCAAGGTCACTGCTAAATCTTGTGCACCATATTGCGTGGTGTAGAAAGTAAAAGGCTGCATCTGCAGTGAGGACAGGACAGGTGATCCTAAACTGACCACTGAGGGACTCCAGCCCATATAGATCATATTCGGTATTGATATTGGTTTTCTATATATTTGTATGTATTCATCATCATTATTATTATTATTCATATCATTTGTATTAAAGATGTTTTTGTTTTCTTTTCTAATAGAAAAGACTCTCTCCCTTAATCCCTTTCTCTTCCCCTTTGGGAAGGGGAGAGGGGTTAACGGGGAGCATCTGTTATAGGTCTAGTAGATGGCCCTGATGCGAAACCGTGACAATGTTTCCTACAAATAGGGAGAGAAAGAAGTGTCTGACTAATAGCGAAAAGTACTGTGAAATCTAGATTGCAGTGCAGTTTTGCACATAGTCCTTTCCATGTGCTAAGTTAGGACCCATGCAGGTGAATGTCACCCTAACAGCCTACTTACACTGAGAAATTACTCCTGTTATTTCTTGTTCCGCAGGTCCTGTACTAATACACACACACATAAGTAAGCACACTTAGCAAATGGTGCAAAGATTGATGTAAATTGCAACCTTTTAACATGTTAAGCGTGACAGTCTCTCACCTACAGAAGTGGAGGTCTTGTTGGTATGCCTAAGAATCAACTGGAGCTTGTATGCATGGTTGTACCAAATGATTGCTGAGCTATGAATGCAACAGGTAATTCAGGTGAAGACTCTCACAGACTACTGTAATTTTTAAAGTGAGCTTTATGAGCTTGTGCTCAGGCTTCTACAGGTAGTATATCTCAAGTTAAAGCTACATGAAGTATTTTTTGCTTCACAAGCTGCACAGGAATTACAGGTATACATTATCAGAACACTATAGATAAACCATGGAATCATTATTTTTGCTACTTCCTTATCACGTATTTGGAGCTCTGCAGTGACAGGAAGAATAATTAAAAAAAAAGGAAGGAAAGGAAAGGGAAAAGGGGAAAGAGGAAAGAAGAAAGTCATTAGCTTGACTAAGTATTTGCCACAAAAGAATGTTTATTCACAATGACTTTAAATGTCATAGCAGTTCTCTGAAGCTGTACAGAAACTATGAAATTTAATGTGTATAGTCAAGAGGGGATTAAAGGTCTATGGTTTAAGAACTCCACTATGAACACATAGCAATATTTTTCTTCTAACATAGTTGCATCTTCGTAAAAACTGTTAAACTGCAGCTTGCAGATGAAGTCTAAAGTACAGGACAAATTAAAGTACTGTAACCCTGAAAGGGCAAATTGATCTAACCAGGGCCGAATTACAGGAGAAAGAATTGAGCTTACTGATGGCTTACTGCACAGAAACAGCATTTACTGTGATGGAAAAGTGTATACCACGGATTAACTCTGTCAGTTTTGCACTGGCCTGTTTCTCATTTTACATGGCCAACACTTTGATCCATGTATAATGTAGGTACTTACAATCCTGGGAAACTTTCTGCCTCAAACTAAAGATGAAATAATTTAATCATAGGGACTTGGAGAGGCATTTTTCAAACCAATTTAATTATACTTCATTGTTTACAGCCTGTGTCTTTGTGTGAGTATTACATCCAGAGATAATTTAGAAGCACAAACTTCTTGTAGGTTTAGGCGTTTGGGATGGTTTAAAGAAAATAGAAAACTGGGTAGTTGTTACAGTTCATAACTCCAGAACATTCAAGTTTTAATATATTTGTATTTCCTTTTTCTGTCAGAGAATTTACTCTTTTAATGAATTTCTGGTTTTAATTTTCCCATTCCTGTGCCTGTAAAGACATATGTTCCCATGTAGTTTAGAAATGAATGATAGCATTGCAGTGATTTCAGACAGATTTTGAGTTCTGCTATATTCTTATAACATGTCAGAATTTCCAGGGGCCTCAGAAGGTTTATTCCAGTTTTACAGTTGTATAACACTGGCAGAATTTTATCCCTTACATTTGCACTCAGATCTAATGTTTTAGTCATCCAGGTCCCTAAACTGGTTACCCAAGTCAGTTCTTCAGTGCTGTTTTATCTCTTGTAGAAATTTCATACATTGCATGAAGATAAACAGGTATAAAGAGAAACTGAGCTTTTAAAGATGGAAACTGCTGACATTTTTTTCTAATTTCTAGATCTGTTATGTCACTGGTACTCTTTGGGAAAGTTCTGATTTACAAAATATGATCTCATGGTGCATTTTATCTTATTGGCTTCTTGCCACATTGCCAGAATTCAGGGTATTCACACAGAGGCTACAAAAATGCATGCTTCAGCAGCCTATGAATGCAGAGAGAGAGTGCAAAGCTGGTTTTAATTTTCTAGAAACAGATCCTAGTTACAGTATACCTCCAACTGAATGGGGGTTTATTTTTTGGTTTTGTTTTCTGATTTTGATTTTCATTAGGTTCTTTGGTTTTATGTTTTTGAGGCATGTATATCATATACTCACAGGAAAAGTCCAACTTTCAGAAGTGTTCTTAAAGTGAATTTAATACTTTTTAAAGCTTTACAGGAAACCATCATCTCTGTCTTCTCACAAACACAGCAACTGCAATTATTTCTGCACTATTCAGGAGAGATCCTTTGCAAAATACTACATATTTTTCTACCCTTGCTCAGAAGGTATTACTGTAGATAAGAAAAGGTGGCCTGTTTTGTCCTATGCAGAGTTTCCAAGACTACCAAAAAACTTCCATTTAAGAAAAGTCATCTTAAGAAATAATATCTTGAAAATTATATTAACTTAAGAAATAGTATCTTATCACCAACCTCTGTGAAGAGCTTTTGCTTCTCAAATATCTATGTAGTTCAACTGAACTGGCAACCCCCCTGCCCTTAGTAATGTAAAACCTGTACTTTCCATATAACTTGTCATCAGTATGCAAGTTTTAAATTTTTTTTTCCCCTTCTGTTAATAAAAGTTAAGCTGATCAGAAATCAGAACTGCCTCAGTAAAAAACTGGTTCAAATAGTCACTGAATAGGGTTAAGTTGCCAGTTTCATTTGTGGGTAGTTCATATGAGATCACTTAAAATTATCTGGGTCTTCAGGAAAAGTTGTGAAGATCAGCCACTTAGCAACATCTGTTGTTATCTTGAGCACTAATATATTTTTCTCCTTGCCATCTTTTTGTCTTTTTTCATCTAGCTATACCTATAAAATTATCGATTAATGCAAGATTGATACAGATACAATTTTCCTTCTTGGTTTTTGTAGTCCTTTATAATTTTTCTCTCTTTCCCTTCTTGTCTTACTTGATTCATATTTTATCTCTGTTGAAGGAATGCAAGTACCATTATACTCACATCTCAGATGATTTTTCATGCAGCAATATTTGAATGGGTAGACATATTTTTTAAAATTGGTTTTGCTAAACCTCTGGTGCTGTGCACTCTTCTTGTTTATTTGCACTTAGGGTCCTGTGATAATATTCTGGTAATATATGAGATGGGATTTTCATTTCCAGGAACTAAACCAATTTGTGAAACTGGAGGTAGAATATTCAGTATGACTTCTCAAGGGATAAGACAGCACTCAGTGAAACAGCAAAGGGCATTTAACACCTTTGCAGAAAGGATCACTTTTCTGAAAGCATTCAACCCACACAGAAATAGGAAGTTTAGAAATTGTGTAGAAAGTCATGCCAGCCTGAGATCTGGTCACTGTCTAGGTCTAGAGTTAGACATGGTTCAGACAGGTCCTGATATTTTGGCATCCACAGGTGAGGAAGCTGGCTTGCTGGCTGAGGAAGCTTCCATTATTTTTTCTTTCAAAAGAGATATATCCCTTACCTCCCCAGCTATGCAAATTTGAGCATCTGATATGTAGCTGATACACAGTTCACTTATACTTAGCCTTGTTAAGTACTGCTTTTTAAAAATCCTTAGTTTTTCAGCCTGCATCGTGTTGCTCTGGCAACACTTTTATGGGTCTTTAGAGCTGTGACCAACAACCAATTTTGTCCTAATTTTGTAGCAATTTCTGCCAAGATATTGACATGTGAAGAAGTGTGTGTTTGTTAAATGCTAGGATTATTTAAATTTTACATGCTTTAGTCCATAATCATCAATTGCCTAGCCAAAGTCTGATAAATTATATGCACTGGCAGAAGCACAGGGCATATAATTTGAACAAATATTTAAATAAACTTGTAAAAACAAGTGCATCTGAATCCGAAAAGATTGTACACAGGAATACTATAGTCTCTGTAATGTCAGTTGTGGAGTTCCTTTTCATGCTTACATAAGAAATGGGTTACTTTACAGAACAGGTTCACTTCTCAGTCTTACCCAGGTAAACCCAGAGTGATTTCCCTGAGCACAGCTGAGGAGCCTGCCTCACTGCTAATTTGACTACAGCAGTGGAGTTGTTCTGCATACTAAACTGTGACTTCTCATGGTAATTGAACCATTTCAGCAAAGTGGTATCTGGACCTTCATAAAGCTTAGTAATAGGAGACTGAATTTGACAATTTGATTTGCATCCATCCCTCTCACTTATATTTAGAAAACCATTTTAAAAATGCATAACAAGTCAGTTCTTCTCAGTTTTGAGAGTGATGGTTAACCTCCTGGACAACTTTCCTTTATCACTAATTTCTCTGTTAGAATGTAATTTCTGTTTAGCATTATGTGTATTTTATGAACTGCCTTGCTGACTGAGGAAGCTTCCATTACTTTTTCTTTCAAAACAGCTACATACCTTACCTACCCCACTGAACAAAGCCGGTGATGAATAATCACATTTATCATCTTTCTGAAATATTAAAGTTGTCTCCTCTCATGGCAGAGAATCCAAGCCATCCAATGAGAAAGCAGACCATGTGAATAGCTTTGCTGAATTCCTAATTGTTTGCTCTGGCAGTTCCCAGTGAAGCAGCTGGTTGTCTTTGGAAAGCTACGCATGTTGTTTTGGGTTTGAACATCATGTGTCTTTAATTTTTAACACTAGCCATGGGGATAAGTATCACAAATATCTGCTTGAAGGCCTTTTGCCCTTGGGAACCCAATATATACTTGGCAGCCTCTCTGACAGTGGGACTGAGGGGAGAATCAAAGTTGACTCATTGCCTTATATCCCTTTAGGGAGAAGAAAGAATAAAAAGGGCAATTGCTGCTTCCTTCAGTTGCCTGAAGCAAGCCTTTCCTGTTTTGTAGGGAATAAATGAATGATATTTTCTAAAACAACCTGATGTCTGTATAAACAAAATATTCCACCCACTATCATACAGCTAACTCTCAGGCTTGACTTCCTTACATTTCAGTGTGGTTCCAGGTGGAGTTCAGAGATCTGTAATGCTGCACATCATCAGAAACGGATGTTCACATCTTCCGCAACACTCATCTCTGGCAGAATCTACTGTCTTGTTCTTCACATTAATGCACAGTAAACTAACTAAAATGAATTTGTAGAATGCTCTGTACACTCTCAGGTGCACATCTGTGGAGTGGGCTTTATTTACAGTGCCCAAGCTATTAACAAATTCTGATCTCCTATTGTGCTATTAGGACCAAAATAAACAGCTTCGGTGAAAGTCATAGGGTGATTCCTATGTTCATTACCCTGCCTAGTGAGTATACCTTCACAAGTGTTCTTCACATTATATGCTACACTGAAGTGAAACAGTCATTGGTGTGCTGGTAACATCATAATACATAGGGGAAGCCCAAGCCCCAATGTATACATTAGCTAAAGACTAAGCGGTATGCCAGATGAGCTTTGATTCATTTTAGAAATGTTGCTAGGCAGAACTCCAGGCTTACACCAAGCGATGCCATGATATTCGCTCATGTCTCCATTGTCCCTTATCTCAAGTGGTGCAACTGCCAGAAATAACTTTCCTTAATAGAAAAACTTCACGCATTTGCACATTGCTTTTCCCCGTGTAAATCTCATAATTTTATTATTTCTCTTTGAAAATAGAATGCAACTCTTGTATTTTAGATCTGAAAAGCATCTTTCTTTAAGACAACATTTCCATTTTGCTAGGAAAGCCATTCCTTTTATAATTAGCTCAACTCAGGACAAGAATCTTATATAAGAAGGTGGCAATTATCAAGTGAGAAAGTCCACCATTTTCTTTTTCTTTCTAAGATTTCAAGTTTGGCTCTTAGTCCTGAAATGCACTGCTTTACTAGGGCATGTACTTTTGAGTTGATGAAAGATTTGATATATTACTCAAATACAAGAAATTATTTTAGCTGTGGAAGGAGCTCTCAAAGATGAATGAATGTATTAGAATGAATCTGAACTTTTCTCTTGCAGAACACTGCACAGTGTCTCAGTGATAAAGAGCCTGTTGGAATCAGCTGTTGTCTCACAGATGAAAAATAATAGGGCTCAAAAATGGTTCTTATTACTCCTGATTTGAAAGGTAAATTGATATGACATTTATATAAAGTAATTTTAATTATGCTTGCATATTATATATATTAATTTATGTATTTAATCACTCTGTCCAACACAGACATGTGGCTTTGATCTGTAAGCAAGACCCCCTCTTTACAGTTGCAGGAGTGTATGCCTTGACCCAACTGTACAATCAGTGCTTTGTGACAATTTTTGTTTACTGACAAGTTACTTAGGTTATAAGTGCTCTAGGTTTCATTAGTGTATAATTCTGTTACTGTCTTTTATGTCTACTTCTTGTAGCTTATTGGCAAGCAAGGAGCAGAGCTTCTAAGTCAATGTCATGTATTTCATACAGAAGAGGAAGGTGGAGGTGTGGCATGAGGTAAAGTCCATTTGTTTCTCTTCCTTACTCCTTTTAGCTCTGCTTCCGATTGAGGTACAGACACTATCTTGCACAGTATTACACAGACGTAAGAAGGCACTCTGTACTTGAGCAAAGGCTGAAGCAAAAAAACAAAACAAGTATGATGCTAAGAGCAAAGCACAGCAAAAAGCCTTTAGGAGGATCTATAAAAAGTTTAAATTGGTAAAACATGTATGTGGGTGGGATAGGAAAAGAATAAAGCATAATTAAGTTACTGAAGCCTCAGCAGGACTCTGAACATTGTTCAGTGTGCATTGCATTTTGCTTTAAAGAAATGTCAAGAATACCCACATCCTTAGAGAAGGGACTTTTTTTTGTACTTTAGTATTAATTTTAACAAATGCATGAAGGCTGCCCTTTCTTGGACCTTGCATCATTCTGCTGCAGGGTACTAAGTGTATTACAGGAAGGCATGAGGCAAAAATCCCATCTTCTGCAAACCAGTCACAGAGCTGGGCTGTGCATATTAGGCACAGCTGAAAGGCAGGGGGAAACTTTGCCATCCTGCACTTAAAAAGGGTGCTGGGGCACATCCTCTTCTCCAAACTGGGCTGCGAGCCAGCTCTCTCCCTCAGTGCAGGGACAGCCCTCTGAAGTGCTCTGTTGGGGTCCCAGCCTGTTCAGGGACTAACAGCCAGAGAAATGTGGATGGATGATAGGGGATAGCTTTGCTCTCTTTCCCTCTGAAGTATGGGGGAGCAGAAGTAAAAGGTGCCAATCACAGAAAAGTATCCTTACAGCTACTGGAAGAGCTTTTCTAATTGTCCTATAATGTGGACAGTTTAGGTCTGATGTACCCATGTCACGAGTGACCCAGACATTTCCCTCTTCCCCCCTTGCCAACCCCTGCTTGCCCTTCTCTTTCCATGGAGCTTCCTGGGGTGCCCCTGAGTGACCACCACAGTGAATGACCTAGGCTGCTCCTTTACAAAACCCTGTGTTGTGCCTGAGGCTGACAGAAGAAAACACAACTGTGAGCTTCGTAAAGCTCTGCAAAGTAACATCTTTTGATGAATGACACTGCTTCTGCAGTCAGCACAGCAGACCATATCTCCTAAGCCTGACTGTGCAAGTGCCATGGTGATGCACACAGCACCATACAGGTGGCAAACCTAGATTGGGCTTTCAATCTCAGTTTAAATAAGCAGCCTTTCAATTAGCTCTCCTTCTAATGTTTTCCAATGCCCAAAGCTTCTGGGAATCAGTCCTGTTCCCCCTCCAGGACTATCTCCTCCCCAAAAATATCCTCACATGAATGCTCAGTGGGCTCCATCATGATGAGGAACTCCTTCACTGGCAGATTAGCATAATGTTGTGGTTGGGAATGTCAAGTAAGGCAGATAAAATGGTGAAATTATGAAGAGTAATGAGCATTTGAGCTGTTATCTATCTCATAAATACACATTCTAACATGCAGAAAAACCACAGTGTTGACTGAAAATATTGTGATCTTCAGGGAAAAAGAAGATGTTACCCAGAAGTGTTGTGTCTTTACGTATTGTTCACCTAAAAAAAAAAAACCTGACCTCTTTTAATATGTCTGACAGTCAATATTTCAGCAATATTTCCTTTGTGTGATTTATGTCCAAGCACTCTCTAGATGGTTCTCAAATTGCAATAATGATTTTGACTTTTTATTTATATTTTTATCTGAACATTTCTGCCTGCCATGTCATCATATATCATGAACTAGTATAAATGTCTTTTATAGGTAACTGCTCTGCCCATGTATCATTCTGTTGTTTCTTCTGAAAGCCTGTGACTCTTTGTGTCTATTAGGGGTAAGATTTTGGAGGCAAGGAAAAGGGCTAAAAGGTCTGTATCATCGCCTTGCTGACTAAGAAAATAATGGTTTTCAGTTAAATTATTCTGAAAGATGTGTAGTGAAGTCAGAACTGGGCCAGGACACTTGGACCAAGAGGCATCTTTTTCCATGGGAAGAGTTAAGGTACTTTCCCATGAAAGGCATGAGGCCAGAGCTGCATTCCATCAGCCCAGAAGATGTGAGGTGATCAGACTGCAAGGGAAGCACCACTGAGTCCAGCTGTAGTGAATAAGGTCATCTATGTAGGGTACTGCATGAGGAATGTTCTCCAGAACTTCAGGGCTTATCTACCCTGTTGCAGAGGAGATTCAGTTCAGGTGTTTGAGCTGAAAAGTCTGCCTACATAACAGGCAGCTTGCTGTGTACTGTTGAGACCCACATGCATGTTAGTGGCTTGTACATCCTTTAAGTGTAGGTGTTTTTCAAAAGATATCAGAGGAATTAGAACTGAAAAAGATCTTATTCTCTTATTTAGTTGGGACTCCTACAGATTCATAGACATTGAAGCCAACAGTCTGTCATGATCACTGGCTCATCTGACTCATATAAATCAGCTTGTACAATTTCACTCAGTAATTCCTTTACCAAGCTTATAACAACATACTGCTAATTAAAAGGTTGTGATCTGATAGTGTTTTCACTTATGATAAGAATCACACCCACATTAGCAATGAAAAATACACATGAACCTTACAGTGTGTCAATACATAAAGCATGATGAAGCTATCTCTGTCATGCATTCTAGGGAAGATGCAAGGATTTGGGACTGGAGGGGAGGGGCTTGAAGAGGAAAGGAGAGTCCTATCCTTTATCCCTTTCTGCAGCTGTCTCCTCACTCTGCAGGCAGTTGGATGTCCCTGGCAGCTGGCAGCTCCCACACAGCACAGACCTTTCTTCACATATTTGTCTAGCAAGAGCAACAGCCCTTGACTGGTGCTTGGCTGGCAGGAGTAGTAGCACCACCAGGTATGAGCCTTACTTTGAACTGCCCCAACTTGTGCCCTGCAGAAATCAAAAACACCTCGTGTAAGTCCTTCAGTCTCCCTATAGGCAGCTCTCAGATGTTGGTTGTTGCACAGAATGGTGCAACGTGGAGCAGGTGGCTTGTGCCACAGGTGCCATCACAGCAGTGATGCCCTATCACTTGAGCCTGCATGGAGAATTCACAGACCCCCATGCTATAATAGCAGCATCCATCGCCAATGCACATATACTGAGAGAGTGAATATGAATCTTGTTTTGCAAGAACCTGATAGTAGACAATTCTGTCCTGTGCTTCTTTATACAAGGGATTATGTTTATGCTTCACTGTGCTTTACACCATCTTTCCTATTCTATAGTTGCAGGCTAGATGTGCACACAGTGACAGCAGTGGCTGTCATTGCAGAAACATCCAACAAGGAGTCTTAAGGACATGCTTTGCTCCAGAAAGTCAGAATCCTGAGAGGAGCACATGATAGCTACTGAATTCTCTGACTGATGGTAGTTTAGTAAAACTTCATTTGGCACTTCCAAGAATGTGGCTGGAAGAGTAAGCGATTCCCAAAGGACACCTTAGGAACAGTTTAAAGCTACAGGCCAGATAATTTCTTTTAGAAGACTGGTGACTGAGCCCACCTCTATTGTTGGGTCTGATGCAGCTTTTATTTAATTCTTGTCAGCTTAGCATCCTCAGTTTTCTTGCAAATAACCACACATTGGAGATGTATCATGGTGGGGAAAAGAACAGGGGTTTTTTTTGAACAGCTATCATCCTTCAGCTTCCAGGAAGCCATAAATATCTTCTCTTTTGCACCATTACATTACAAAAAAATCCAACACCAATATACCACTGAAGGTAGGTATGTTTACTGGTATAGTAAGTCCACCTGAGAGACAGGGCTGTAGCCCAATTTGTTTCACAAATAGAGCTAAGGAAATGGTAGCATCAAGAAGCAAGCTAGCTAACAGCAAACACTGTATCCCACATGCTAATATTAATTGTAACAAAACAGTCCATGAACCTTTTAGAAGGAACAGAGAATACTGGGAGTGGAAAAACCAGAAGTTTTCGATGGAGGGAAATAGCATTCACATCTTGATAATTTCTAAGAATGCCTTTTCCAAACAGAGGTGCTTTGTATTACGCCATTCCTGTTGGCAGTTTTGGGGTTTTTCATTAAATGTATGAACTTCTTGCCACAGTAATAAAGGTCAGGCACTATTGTGCCTCTTTTATGATACTGACTAGCACAAATTGTGTATACAAACCCAGGAAGTATTTATTTATGTGGAATACATACTTAAATAGTGGAATACAAATCATTTAAAGATGCCTATGATATGAATCATGCCACAATTTCACGGACAAGGGGAAACATTATGCAACTTATTGAGTTTTGAAAGCACTAACCAATGTGAACTTTACAGAAGACTTGAGCTGGACCTTTTCACCCTTTCTAATATATGCTGTGGCTATTTAATATTCCTCACCAGGGAGTAATGCTGGCATACAAGTCAGCAATATATCAGTCACTGGAGCCATGAACCTAGTGAGAACATAAACTAAACTGATTTTCAATTTTGGTACATTACAAAAAGGGCTATTATTGTGAGGTTAGAGATGTCAAAGTTGGTGACCTGGTATAATGAAGTATTCCCTGCCACATAGTCAAGCATGAAAAGTAATTGGAGACGGTATAAAATTCTAGAGGCTCAGACTTTTTTCCCCTCCCAAATTAAATATTCTTTTGCACACACTTTTTTTTTTTTAAATTAATTAGTCATTTTTGTGAAACACCATACAAGCAGAAATGATGGCTCTGTACAGTTTGCAGTTGATAGAGAAATATATGTGTTTAGAAATGAGGTCACATCTTAATGCTTTGGTTACTTACGTAAGGCACTGATGAAAATAAAGTTCCTACCTGCCAGCTAGGAATGACATTAACATATTATGGCAGCATGTGACCACCTTTACAGCTTAAAATCTTGAGAGGAGATAGACAATGTCTCCTTTGAAGAACATTCCTGAAGATACTTTACAGTTTCTGCTAAGCTTTAAAACACAGAGCAAAATGCCTCATGTCTAAGTGGCAGTGATAAAAGTTCTTACTTAGCTGCAATATTTACATCTGAAAAATCGCCTCTAAAGAGTGCACAGGTTTTTCAGTTTGTCCACCAGAGACAAGGTGTTAGCATTTAGCCTAGGGAATGGTACATTAGTACTGCAAATGCTGTACTCCAGGTGTTCATTAGGGGTCTTCATCCCAATTTACTGCACTGGCTTTGACCAAGTAATTCCTGATTTCCTCTGGCACAAGCACTGCATGAGCTGGCACAGCGTCACTCCCCAGAAACTAGACTGCAGAGGGCACTCCTATATAAGAAGGAATTGCGATCTCCAGGCTCATTTACTTCTAACCTTGATTATTCATTGTTATTTTTTTCTTCTTTAATAATTAATGACACTATTATTACACTAAAAGGAAAATCTTATTATTCCTGACAATTGATTTTGTTATGATTATTTAATTTCTTCTCTCCACCCCACCCAGGTTGATACAATGACAATGTCTGTCAGTGCTCATATCGTGTTCAGGTCACCAGCCTCAGAAGTTAAATGTACACAGAAGGGCAACCTATTAATATACCATCACTAGGCATAACTTGAGGGAAGCAGCACAGGGAGTGCATGGCTTTTGCCACATGCCTGGGAAGTCAAAGACATTCTACCTGAGACAGGCCATCCATGGAGCAATACGAAAGCCACTTTTGCCTTCCTCTCCTCCCATCTCTGCAAAGGTTTGTTGGAAGCATTACTTTGGTCTGGATTGCATCTGTGACAGCAAGGAAGGACACAGCTTCTTGAACTACAGGTCCCAAGCCTCATGGGTGGATTTCTGTCGTCTGATGTCCTCTTCAGAAGATGGGGCTGGACAAACAGGCTGGAGCTAAATATGATCAGAGAGCTGCAGTTTGCACATCACAGTTGAGGCTCGGGGGGGGGGTGAGGGTAGGGGGGGTGTGCAAAGTGTGTGGCAGAGGCAGTGCAATAGACTGGGGACTCTCTGAATAGTGGGCAGCTGGGTTAAGGCTACCATAATGCAAACTGCTTTCTAGAGCTGTTACATTAGGCCATTAAAACCCTGAAATGCCTCAAGATTAGGAAGAAGCAAGTATAGTTTATGGCTACTTTAGCTTCACCTCCCCCCTTCCCTTTTTATGAATTAGAGGTAAAGCCTGTAATGGCATCATCCAGCATCTCAGACTTAAGGGTGAATAGCTTAAAGCAAATAGAATTAGTTCTTGAAGTTCAGCTGGAGCCTATGCAGTCCTACATAACAGTTTAACTGTGCTTCCAATATTTAGCTTTATTTAACAAGAACAAGTCTGTACTAGCTTAACTTTCTGCAAGGGATACAGCTCATGTATCATCCAAACAACAGGAGGGTCATTTCATTTCCTGTGGGTGGTGGAAAATGATCTGCCTTTTCACACTTTCTTCTGGAAACTTGTCACAGGAAAAGTGTAAGATCAGGCTAACACTGTGCAAAAGAGCTGACTGAGCAAGGAGACCAGGACCGGGCTGTTGAAGCAGCAAATACACTTCAACAGCTGAACCCTGAATCATGTTTATTTTCAAACCTAAGACCTCACATTTCAAGTGAGATATTTGCTTAGTAAAATACATACATTTCATATTTCATTACCACATGCTGTATATCTCAAACTGCAGTTAAGAAATGAAGAAGTGTGGAAAGGATAGTTATGTGGGGGAGCTGTAACCATAAAGATTCCACTGAATAGGAATTTGTCTTGTTCCAGACTGTTATCTCACTAGATAAAAACATTGTGCTTTATGATTAAGCTAATTGTGTTGGACAAGCCAGTCTGCAGTCCCAGAAGCCTGGATTTTCAAATGTGATGAGCACTGGCAGATGCAACCAAAGTCAGTGGGGGCGTTTAAAGTGCAATTAAATGCAAAGTTCTATAAGAATTCAGGCCAGAGGCTGTCTATAAAATGGGAGTAGAGGTGCTACCTTGCCTCACAGGGATGCTGTGAGCATTTGTGGCACAGCTACTTAGCTAGTGAGAAGTTACTTTGAAAAGTCAGTGAAAAAATTCTGTTTTTTTCAGACCAAAGTGTGGCTATAAGTGTTAAAGTAAGGCCTTGAGACACAAACTGAACAGTGACAAGGAAACAGGCATATATGGCTTGCCCATTTATAGAATGAATGGATGACGGATCATGCCCCACCCCTTCCAAAATAGGTTAAAAATCACAATAGGTATACCACATGGACTGAATTAATGTTGTGGAAGCACATCTAATTCTAGCATTCCCTAGAGCATTCCTCCGCTAAAGGAGGTGTGTGGTATTTTTTTAATATAGGTAATATATTTATAAATATAGGTAATATACATAAACAATGTGTATTTGAGTATGAGATCTTTTTAGATAGTCCATTGAAGGGAAATTAAAATGATTAAGGTACTGATGCATCTGATAAAAAGACAGGCTAAGGGAGTTGGGGCTGATCAGCCTGGAGAAGGCTCCATGGGGACCTTATAGTGACTTTACAGTACTTGAAGAGGACCTACATGAAGGTGGAGGAAGGTCTATTCTAAAGGGTTTGTAATGACAGGACAAGGAGCAATGGTTTTAAGTTGGGAAAGGATAGGTTTAGACTGGATATTAGAAAA
>JANIJG010018833.1:0-31363 GCA_024611175.1 Megaceryle torquata
TTCTCTGGAGATTTTCAAAACCCGCCTGGCTGCGTTCCTTTGTGACCTGTGCTAGATTGTATGAGCCTGCTCTGGCAAGGGGGTTGGACTCAAGGATCTCTAAGGTCCCTTCCAACCCCTGACATCCTGTGAAATAGCTTTGGCCGATCTGTTTTCTTTCAAGTGTGGAAGATGCCTGGACTGGTGTTGCTTAGCCTACCGGAACAGGGGTTTTGTGCTCAATTTTACAGTATTCTGAAATATTAGTGTATATATTATCCTACCAATTTAGGTCAGCATGGGCGAGAGGTAGAATGTGTGATATTGAAGAAAATGTCAAGAAAGGAAGAGGATAAGAAGGGGAAGAATAAAAGTCAGGGAGCAGGAATGGTGGACCTTATTCTTGCTTGTTGTGGTGGTGGTGAGCTGTTAATTGTAACTGTACCTAATGTGAAATGTCAGCCTTGTGATTGTATGTGTTTCCCTTGTTGCAACTTTTGTACCTTTTAAATTATTTACACTTTTATTTTAAACTGTGATGTAGATGCTTGTGACCTGCTGTTGAGATTGGGACCCTTCTGGAGCCCTTGGCAATTGATATTCTAGTTGTAAATTTTGGGGGGAAAAGGTTACATAAATGGCAGTGGTCTTTTGTTTAAGCCTAGGTACGTTAGGTTAGCTATGAAGTGGCTGTCACGTCACTCATGGAAGGGGCTGAGGTTGTGCCTAAGAATAGAGAGTGATGGGGATTATTTAAAATTTTACTGCTGTTACTTCTCAATTTGAAAAATTCAGTAGTCTCAGCTTCTGAGAGGATGTATTCAAGATCACTGACAATAACTGGCTTCAGCTTTTGCTTTTTGGGACTGTAGTGATTTTTTTTCTTTTTGGTTGAAGTGTTTTGTGTAGTGAAAGAGGTGTCTGGTGGGGTTTGTTTTGTTGTTTTGTTTCGGTTTTTGGAGGGGAAGGAAGTTTTAATGACGTGTTGTTTTGCCTGCAGATAGTACAGAAATAATACAGACTGGCATACTTTGTAGTATCTGAGATTAGTGTATTAATGAGTTAATTTCTAAAATTTATTTTCTAAACAGCTTTTAAACTGTTGGCATTGCATTAGAAAATAAATTAAGATTTGTGCTGTTCAGATGCTTTTAAACTTTTTTTAGATATCTTTTTAAAAATGAAAACAGATTAAATTTTGAAGATTATTTCTGTCTTGACAGTCATTTGTATACCTTTCACGAATAGCATCCCCCTCAAAATTATTGTGTTGGGAACTGAAACAATTCACAATTTAGCCTGTGTTTTCTCTGAACTAAGTTGTGGTTGAACCATGGTGTCAAAGGTGATTTCACAATACAGTGTCCTTACCAGTAAAGAGGAAGACATTGAAGAAATTTAACTTTTGAACTTTACCTTTGACAGCAGTTAGAACCTTTGAGGACAAACAGAAATTATTTTATATATATGCACACTCACTTTATGATACGTTATTTGGTAGAGGTCCCTTCCATGTGTTTTCCTGGGAGTGGTTAAGCTTGACTTGGGAGGGGTTGGGCTTGGCCTGGGAGCAGTGTTACATGACACTTTTACAAGAATAACTTTTAGGAAATAATATTTTGATAAAATGCTATTACTAGGTCATTTAAAATGTAGTTTTCTTAGAGCAGTGTCTTCTAATTGATAGTTAGTTGTGGTGTGTTTCTCTCAATGTTACCTGTTCCCTAGGAAAATGGCTATTTGAGTAACATTTGCTTCAGGTAGTTAAAATCCTGCTGTCTTGAAAAAGCTTCTAATTGTTCAACTTAGAGAGTTGGACTTAAAGGATCATTTGCTAAACTTTCTATTCTGCAGTTCTCTTGTCCAGTAGAGCTTATTTTTATGCATCTTTGACACTTTAATTTCTGGACCTCAGTCTATAGTCTTTTCTTGACTTTTATACAGTGCTTCATTGATGACTTGGTGTCAGTTGTCCACCAAATTTTGGGGAACTGCAGAAGGGAGAAGAGAGTGGAAGACTGGTTAATAGTCTTGCGTCAAAACAACCAAAACACCACACATAAATCCATCACTCACTGCTTTTTCACATGGTCATATATGTTTGTTATTTTAGTGTTATGGGGTTTGTCAGGCCTTTGAATACGTTCAGATGAGAGTTTCCTGCTTTTCATGTTTCCTTGTTCTGAAAGGAGAGAAATGTTACCGTTGCTTTTTCTGACACTTTAATATAGAGCTTTCAATATGAGAAGAGTCTGCTGTATTATTGTTCCCTGATTCTAGAGCTTGCTTATTTTTAATCTCTAAGAGTATTTTCCTCTGATATGTTGAATGGTTTTCTATCAAAGTGCCTGGAGAATCATGGAATAGTTCTGAAGGTGTTTCATTCAGAATGTTTTCAGTCTAGTCTATACTTTATGTACTTAAAAACATTTTTTTTTTTTTTTTTTTTTTTTTAAGGGACATCATCCAGATAAATATTGAGGCTTTTTATGTATAGCATGCAGTTTTCAGCTCTCAAGGCACATTAAATAGTCCATGTGCAATGTCAGTCACGTAGGGAGCACAGGAAATCCTTAAGCAGCACTCAAGAGAAGTAAATGCTGACATTTGAGGTGACAGAGCCCATCAAAGAGAATATGCAAACACAGGTGTGCAGTTGAGATTTACATTAATTTAGGAGATTAAAGCATTAAAATCTTACTATAAATGAGTAATTACAGCACTGATGCCTGACAGTTTCTGTCAGTAAAAGCCACAAATCCAGATTTTTAAGATATTTAAAGGGAGATACAGTGAATACTTTAAATGTTCTAGTCATTGAAGAAAATATCAGTAAAGTCTTCAGTAGCTGAAGGAATTACATAAAATAAATGATTTTACAGGTAAGTGACACTTGGGCTTTAACTAGAAAGTTGTTTTGCTTTTATTTCCACAAACTGTGGGCATCTAATGTTTTCCTTTAAGTTAGGAGTGCCTCATTTAATTTTTGCTAGATTGTGGTACCAGACCTGTTTGGAGTCAGCTGACATTTTACCCAGGCTCCATTTTGTCATGTAACTTTATCAGTGAGATTGGTTGTCTCTGTGGTTTTCCACAAACCCTGCTAAGTGTGCATACGCTCATTTGCCCCTCAGTTCTTACTCCAACCTTTTCACTTGTGCTTTTCCTTTTTTTTTCTTGTAGCTGGTTTTGCACACCCATGTCATAAGCCCTTGAGAAATGACCATACTTACACTTTTTTTTTGTTATAATAGTGCTTTTAGACCTTCATAGTGGGAGAGAAATCCTAGTTTATCAACTTGATGTTGTCTTCTTGACATAATCAGAATATTTATGGCAACTGCCACAAATTGTTATTGAAAAACTTTCAAAGTGTCTGTAAGTTTGAGTAAGAATGCAAGGTATCTGGGTCATTGGTGTTCTACAAATCCCTGAATTAAGGTGTTGAGCTTCCTATTGTTCACTTATTTGGTTTTATAGGCTCTAACACTGGGGAAGTAATTAATCATGATGATGTTGATAACCTGAAGACATAAAACCAAAGTAAATGTATTCTTTCCCTCACTCTGTATGCAGCTTATCTTTTTCTTGCCCTTCAGGCTGTGTCTGTGTCATACTGCACAGTAACTCCTGGTCTGTAGGCTGGATTTTTGCATGCTTCTGAAATATAAATAGGTAACTCTAATATATTCTGCTTTTTTCAGCAGTTACAATATTTTGTGTAAGCGATGAGAGTATTCTCTTGAGAGTTTTATTTACACTTTTTTTGTTTGTTTGTTTGTTTTTCCCCTTCTAAAAATACCAACTTGTGTTTTATAACATGAAAGGAGAAATTGGATTAAAAGTTACCTAGTCATCCTGGTATCTTAGCTTTGCTCAGTACTTCTTGGAAGTGGAGTCCCCTGGATTGGCAACTAACATCCAATTGCTGTATAGCAGTATTTGGAATAACGTTTCCTTAGAAGGAAACTCTACTAGCAGAAGTCTGAATTTTATTTCTTTTCATTCTTTGTGAATATAACCTATATATTAATTTCTGTAGCTATTTATACTACTTTCCATGAATTTGACTTTTTCCTCAGCTGTTGCTCAACCATTCTGTTCCCTAAAATGACAGTGAATGGAACTGTTCATGTAGGATCTGTCACATATCTAATTCTTTTTTTGACAACTGCCATATATTCTAGTACCTTCAACATCTAATTCCTGGAGTAGGTCTGCCAAACTCATTTGCTATTCTCTTCTGTTTCTCAAATCAGTGTAGTTCTCCTTTTCTTATCACAAAGTAACCCTCTGTAACTTACCCATCTGAGCATCTTGCCCTTGTACCTCTTGAGTACAAATCTCAGCAAAAGCAATGACTAATTGCTCTCCAATTCTGGGTGATTCTTCCATGCCATATTCTGCCTCAGTGGAACTGATAATGCACTTAAATTCTTCATAATCTTTCTTTTGACAGAATTTACATCTTGAAGAAAATGTAACAATACACCGTCTGCCTTCAAGTAGTGAGCTTTCCTGCCAATATTGTATTCAATACTTCATCATTAAATTAACTGCCTGTAGCATTTTTAATACTTGATTTTTCTTTGTTCTAACTTCACATCCTTTTGGCATTTCCCAGCTACAGCTTTTTCTTCCTCTACTGAAACTGTTTTCTAGTCTAATCAGTCATGCTTCTCTTCTCTCATGGTGTATGACTGTGGATATTATGATTATTTTCTTTTAACTTACCTTTTCTGTGTTCTCTTTTTGTGGTGAGTGCAATAGGATTTGGTTCTTCAACTTTCCTTCTTTTTCATTGACATGTGGGAGTGCTGTTGCTATGGTCTCAACCCTTACCTGATAATTAAAAATATTTTTTGCTACTAGCTATTTATTTTTTAATTAGTTTTGTCTTTCCCATTTCTTCTTTTGGGTGTTGTCCTAGTTTATGTTGTGTAGCAAAGCTGTATGTAACCTTAAATGTAACCCATTTACTTCTTGGCACTGTCAGAAATATCTCCTTTGAAACCGTACCTCTGAGCAGGCCTTTTGCCTGCTTTGCTTTGCATAATTTAACTGTTAAAGACCTACCACTTTTTCTTAGGCATCAAATTAAAGATCTGTCCTTTCACCATCTACAGCTCCAAGGTCTCTTGTGTTGATTTGGAAGATCCAGTGAACTTCAGGTTTCTTTCCACCTTGGTTCTTGTGAAGACTTGCCATGGAACTTGCTCATCTTAACCAGTCAGACTTTGTCTCTCTCTGGGGACTGTTTAAAGCTCTCACTTCTGTTCATGGTGGACCTAAACATTCTGTTGTTGCTTTCACAATGCTGTGTGTTTCTTCTCTCTTTGCCTTTGCCTCTTTCAATAGCACTTTGAAGATGACAGTTGTTTCATTTGCATGAAAACTTCATAGCTTTGCTTGCAAAGTCCCTGGCACCTGTATGTTCATGTCTTACAGTGGTGGTCATCATTCTGCTGCTTTACTTTTCTTATAACTTTTTTTTCCTAATGTTAAACCTAACTCTACTTTCCAGTAACATGTTATATTTCTACTTGTTCTACCCACTAATCGAGAAAGGTGGGGGTTTTGTGTGTTTTATTTTCTTTCTCTTCGCATTTGCCTTCTACGCATAAAATTGCTCTAACACTTTCTTGTTGTTTCTTCTTTTAGCCTTTGTTTGTGTGTGGTGGATTGCTATTTCTGTAGGTTTTCTTTGCCGTTTTTTTTAGTGGGGCAACATCTTTTTTAAATGTGGCGTCAGCTGGTGAGAATATTCCATCTGAATCATTACCAATTCTAAGATGATATGGAGATTAAATTCATGTATTCTTTGCATTTTGCACTCCCTCAGTAGCATGATGTAGTGAATCCTAAGCTAGAGATGAGGAGGTCACACAGCTGTTTCTGAGCACTCCTGGTTAATCAGCTCTTCCTCTGTACAGAACTGGCTCAGATGTAAAACCTTGAAGTGTCTGCTGAAATACAGCCTTCAGTTTTAGACCAGATTTTCTTGTCTGATCCCATTCTCTAGAGCCCTTGCAGTGCCCCCAGCCTCATGGCATTTAAATATGTAACTGACTCCTATTTTAATATGCAGGTTAATAACTAAAATATTAGATTTTAGTTTAAAATTAATCAACTTTGAGACTTGACTTAATGTGTCCTTCTATTATTAAATTCTTCTGTTCATGGCTTTTCTAATTGTCTTTGCACCCAGCTTATGGGAGATACAGTGGAATGGTTTGGTCATTTGCTTGTTAAAGTGTCTTATGAGAGTGACTTTAAGGGCTTTTGACACAACGTGACACCTGCTTTATTCCCTGTCCTTGAGGTCTGTTGTGTTGTCATAAAGGCAGTGAGATTGGCCGAACACAGTCTGGTTTTTGACAGATCCACATGTTACTTGCCACCTGTGTTTTTTCCTAAGTGCTCTCAGATGCTTTGATTCGTTGCTGTACCTTTCCAGGAACTTAACTTGATATACTAGAATAAGGAGTGGGATAGAATGTAAAGTTTTATCCTAAATTCATTTTTCAGTGATGTTCTGGTTATCTTGACTGGTCTGATTTTCTGTGATCCTTCCTTCATCTTATCTTCAGATTGTTCGTTCCTTGAAATAGACATATCTTCTCTTTGCTGCTTCCCCAAGAAATGAAAATTAATAGTTATTATCATGTCTTTATCTGTCATATAAGGATGGTTTATAATTGAATTTAGATTCCCTGCAATGCTTCACTTCTGTGTTCTCTTTCTTCGGTGTGCATAAGAAATAAACTTCAAAGGGTAGTATATTTGATCTTGAATACGTCTTTCTGTGTTGCTGTTTCCTCTCCACATAGCATAAAAAAAATCTTGTTTAAAATATCTTAGAACTTCTTCACCTCTGAAAAACCTTTTGAAATTTAAAAGGTATGATGACTTTTTATAAAAACTTCTAGGTTAAATGCCCTTTTTTTTTCTTGGTAACAGTCAGTTGCAAAATTAACCATCTTAATTATTTTTAATGCTGTTATAAAGCACATCACTTTAATAAAATCTTTTGGATTGTAGTAATGGGGAAGCAACAGCAGAATAGAAATAGTCAGTTGGGGGAGCTAACACTCTGTAGTGCATATGCCATCATTTGAGAGGAAAGAATAAGAACTACAAAATAAAAGGAAAGAGCAAAATGCATTAGTGTTAGAGTTATTTTTTTTCCACAGAAGCTCTTTGATGTTGAAGTGCTTTTTTAGCAGCTTAAAGCAGTAGAAATTAAGACTTCTTTAATTTCCATTTTTATGATCAGAGCACTCAGACTTTCTGATATCACTATTATGCTTTCTTTAAGGGCATTTATCTCGGTAGTGGGGCAGTTGTATAAATATTTGTATAGCTTTTTGAAAAAGTGTTTTATGGCTGCCTTTATTGGGTATGGAAGATCCTAAAGTCGGATTCGGATTAATGAGAATGGGGCTGTTTTGTGTCCTTAGTAAGGACAGATACAGGCAAAAGAAAATACTCACTACTATGTCTAGCCACTAAAAAGGGGACTGAAATTTTAATACAAATTTAATGATATTCTGCAGAAGGTGTCCCCTCTCAGCTTTCCTCCCACATAAGAATAAAATGTAAACAATGTCAAAACTTTTTTGAATAGCAAAAATATATCAATTTCATATTTTAGGAGCAACAAGGCTTTGATGGTAATGATACATTTTGGTATCAGGTGTATAAACCAAAATGTTGTTCTGATTTGGTTTGTGGCTTTGCATTTCAGAGACATCAAATAATGTTTCTTCCTTTCCCAAGCAGGATGGGGAAGGATGCTTAAAAGTGAAACTGTCTAGAGCCTAATTTTACTATGTGGAAACTTATGCCAAGCTAAACCAGTAACTGTGTCCAAGTAGGCTGCCATCTACATTTGTGAAGGAAATAGTTCTCAATTTTCTGTTAGTTTTCTGCTACCTGAATCTTACATTTGTCCCTTTGCTTGAAAAACAATGATGCTTGTCTCCCAGCGAAGTTCAAAAATGGTGCTCATCTAAGTGCAAAATAGTGCCTTATTGTCAAAGTAAGCTAAAAATATATATTACATTGCTTAGGTCCACGTGTAAAGTCATAACAAACAAAATTGTATGTGGAAAGGCTTAGGAGTAGGTGTGTGTTCATTTGTTTTTTAAATGTTAAAGTCTGTTAAATAAGACAGTGTAACATACATACCATTAGCACTTAAACCTAACTGGTTACTCTCATCCTAAAGTACTTAATTGCAAAGGGAATAAAAAATTTCTTAGTTTAATCATTCAAGTTTCAGAAGAGAGAGTTAAGTGAAACCAAGGGATGGCTTTGTCACAGAATTCTTTTAAATTTTTTTTTTTTGTCGAAGATAAGACAAAAGAAATGCCTTTGATATCTAGGTTTATGGCTGTCTTGTAGCTGTCTGTAGTTATATATTGGGGAAGAAAATCCTCAGAAGTATTTGCAGCATGGGAATCCAGTCCAACCTGTACATAGTACTCTTTAGGCTGCTCTACTGCAGTGCAAGGATTTGGTGGGCCAACTGCTGGGTCTGCTTGCAAAGTAATGTCTTCTGCAATGCAGTCTTACGGACTGCAACCCAAAATAGCTGGGTTGATTGCAAAGCAACCTGAGTATTCTAGTAAATTAACATTATGGAGGGGGGGTGGGTGGGTTGAGGTTTGATGAAAACCTTTAGCCTTAAAATGAATTGCAGTATTCTCTCAGACTTTTTTTAATAAAGCTTGATTCACAGAAGAATGTAAACCTCTCAAATCTTAGAGGGAGGAAGGAGGGGAGAACAGGTGCTTGCCCTTTTTTTTTTTTGTGCTCTAGTGGGTGAATGAGGAGGGGTCTCTATTTACCCTTCCCTTGTGGATCCTTGAACTATAAGCATGATTTGATTTTGCTATTAGTCATGGAGAAAACTAGCATTTTTGCTGCAATAATTTAATTGCATGTATTTATTTGCACATATGGTGTTGGTGAAGTTCTATAAAATTGTGGAATTAAGTAATAAATATGATTTGAAGGATATATAGCTACTGGAGATGCCCCTTTTCACCTTCATAAACATAATGAACAACAGTTTGCAAATGATGCAAAATGCTAATTAAAAGTTTTCATTTGGTAATTATCTCAATTTGATTAGAAACAGATGCTGATTATCTGCAGAAATCTAAATGGACCCTTAGAATATAGCTTTTATTGCTTAAAATTGACTTGTGAAACTGAAGTCAAACTAAACCACAAATTGTACAGTTACTTCTGCTTCCTTTAGTGCACTAGAGCACTGTGATTCTTACTAAATAGCTTTCTGGGATTCATTGTTTGAGTTAAACAGGACCTTTAGAGTCCACTGCAAGGCTGAATCCTTCTGTACTGGATACTGTACATGCTTTTTCTGGTTTGAAGTACATTCTCTTCCTGCTTTGAGAAAGTTACGTGCTTTGAAATAAAAATTGCAAAAAAAGGCTGCAATAAAAATGAGATGATGAATAAAAACATTCTTCCTCCTAATGGAGGAAAACAGCCAGGCAACATTTGGAATACAGTCTGAATCCTGAGACAGATGATCTGCTATAACCCTGGATTTCTTAAAGTAATATGAAATGGCAGCTGGAACACAGTGGAGAAGAGAGATCTTCTACACCACATTCTTCAGCTTACAATAGAAGAGGTGGAAAGGGTTTCCAAACTTCTTGTGTGATGTGCTCTAGCACTCAGTAGTTCACCAGGTCACACTTGACTGGTGTTTAATGGTGTGTAAATGGTGAAAGAATATGAAGCCCTAACCTGATCCTTGTACATCCTCAGTTCTTAGCAATTGGTAATTCTGGATTCATGGACAAAACAAAAACATAGACAAGGAGAGTAGTGTCATCAAGTCTCCTCTCTTTTTCTGCAAATATTTTAGACTTTCTTTTAAGGTATAAAGGAAGAGAAAATTGGGAAATCCATAGCATATTTTATAGAATTATATCCATATGTCATTCAAGAAGAAAGTAAGTTCTTTGGATAATCAAGGCATTAAGTTCTTTTGTAGTGGTTGAGGTTAAGAACGTTTTCAAAATGAATTTATTCTTCACCTAGCAATGAATGCAGTAACTTTGGAAATATTTATGTTGTTTCTTAGTACAGCAGCATAAAATCCTCTAGGATAGTTTGTGCAGGATGTAATTACACTGCAAGTAGAATTTACTAGCTGCTGTTTTGGATGAAAGCTTCATAAAATGGTCTGCAAGCATTGAAATACTCTTCCCTGCTAATCCTGTGATTGAATCTAGAGAAACATTTGTTAACAAATGTAAAATTCTGTAAAATTGTGCCTGATGTTAGCATCCTGATTTGTAAATGGAAGAAAACTTATTGTCTTATTTCTCGTAAGGATCTTCTGTTAGCTCTTCAGTCATGTGTGACTCTTAATACGTATCTGGTAATGTTTCTAGAGTAATCTACAGTAATTACTTAATTCAGCTTTCCTTTCCATCAACGTAGGGAAATGTTTATCAGGAATGTAGAAAACTGGACCTGTGTGACCGAGTTTCTCTTATTGTAGTAACCATGAATCAGCTTCATTGAGGAAGATCCATAAAATGTCCTTTCTGTGCCCACTCCTGACTTTAAAAAAAGCCCAAACAACATTTTATACGATAGATAAGAACAGAGTAATTCCAAGTGCAGCCCTTGATATTTTTAGGGATGCCGAACTTGAACTAGAACAGTAAGTTTACAATTTTCTGCTCAATTCACTTCTGCCTGGCCAAAATGGAATTGATACATCCTAAGAAATGTCATCAGAGTTGTGAATAACAGTTTTGTGAGCTTCTGGAATGTTTTTTATAAGGCTCTTTATGCTTTTAACTGGTAGGACAGATGGGAGTGATGCCCTTTCCCCTTCAAGATAGGATTCATCAACTCACTAAATCTGCTTTATATTATTAAATTTAATGGTATCTAGGTTAATAATTTTGTATTCTAGTTCTGGTTTAGTTTGTACCGTCATACGTGGCAATGGAGAAGACTGACTAGGAAATGATTTGTTTGTTCCGCAGCTAAAATAGTAATATAGTGCAGTATCGAGACTGATGCCATCTCTTTTCAAGAAGGTGGTTGTGCCATTTGAGTACCAGCTGCTTAGTGGCTCAAAGCGAGATTTAAAAGGTTCAGTTTTTAAGAACACCAGAGACATGTGCATGAGTACCTGAAGCTGAGCCTTGGAAAAGGAAAGGATTTGTGCATTGAGTTCTTGTTCCCTGCTGTCAGACTAGAAGCATTGTGTGCATGCATCTTTATCTCTTCATTAAAAGTAGGGATGTTTTGAAGTTTTTGGACTGCCTCATTGCCAGTGTTTGTTTAGTCAAGCATTACATATTAAATTATTAATATTTTAATCTAAATTTGTGTCTTGTGTTTCCAGGATGATTCTGTGATTAAAATCAATTAATAAACTGCGCATAGAAAGCAAGAAAACAAGAAATAATGCAACTTGTCTTAAATCCTTGCTTCCCTCCTTTCCTCTCGTGTCCTTTTTATGTCTTGATTTTTCTAATTTTTCTGTCTCAAAAACTTACGATGAAGTGTTGAATTGTTTCAAGCTACTATATGTGACCTGTCACTTAAAAGTGAAGATCCTTTTCCTGGTGTTACTGTTTTTCGCTTGTGCAAAGCAAAGACCGACCAGGTGATAAGTGGTTTTCAGTTTATTAAGCTGGCAACAAACTAGCAAGACAAACCTGGTGAATTTTCTGTGGGATGAGTTGAATCAGTTCAGTGTGGAGGGTCAAATGAGCACCAGATGACACTCTCAGAAGAATTCTATTGGATTTTATTTTAGTTTGGTTTTAAATCTTTGGAACATCACAGTATTTCATCTGGCAAACATCACCGAGCACTGTCAAAAGTTAAGCAGTCTGTTTATCTTTCCGATCTTGATTAGAATTCTAAAAGCTGTATTTAATTGTGTCTAATTTTTTAATGATTACCGGAATGAGTTCTTGCAGGTGCCATTTTAGAGATTAAATTACTAACTATACAAACTGTAGAGTTTGTATTAAAATAAAAAGAAGAAAAAACTTTCCTAACTTCCATGAACCAATAAAAATTGGGATACATGTTTCATGATGCTCTGTATACAGAGGTACAGGCATGACCTAACTGTAAGCTCGAGTCTGAGGTTAGGCTGTAAGGAGCTTATTTTCATTACATTGCACATCTTCAGTCAGTTTTACACAATTTTATATTGAAATGGTGAAATCCTTAATGCTAGTGCAAGTTTATTTTTAATGTTCCAGTCTTTAGAGAAGCAAGTTTTATTTTTAAATGCATTCTAGAGTCATCTTCCAGATTTCATTCTAGGGACATCCTTGTTTCTTCTTCCTCTTTCTCCATTAGCTGAAAACATGAAGGCAATGTGAATTTGGTGACAAGGCAAAGAGGCAAACCTACAAACACTTTGCTAACCAATAAGATACTTTGAGACTGTAATAAGTAAATTATTTAACAGCTTTATATGTATTACTTATTTACATAATAAATACTGGTTTGCAATAATATTTGTGTTTGTTTAAAACTACACTTTCTGATGAAATTGTATTTTCAATAACACTGTCCTCAATCTTATCCTAATCTTCAGTCATGGACCATTAACCTGTTTTTTCTGGAGGTTTCACCAGGATCACTTTTACCCCAACAGCATTGATTTTTTTGCTAGTGATGTGCAAAACCATCTAAAATCTCTGAGTTCACATCTGTACAGGATTGATATTGCCCAATTACTAATAAAGAAGAACATAGATAGCTTGTGAAGTTTGGAGTCAGTATAAGTATTTTCTGTGTATATTAAACGATAAAAAAAATTGAAATTAAATGTAATACTGAATAAAATGGTTCTATTAATGAAAATGAGCTAATTGTTTAAAAAAAAACCAAAAACCACAAGAAGTCCTTGCCTTTTCCTGTTCTCATTCTGCCCCCAATATTGCGAGCCTGTCTGCAAAAGTCACTTGACTGTTTTAATGTATTTCTGTTAAAAAAAAACCCTCTTCTTTGCTTGGTTTGATGTTTTGATTTGATTTGTGGTTGTTTTGGTTTTTTTTTAATAGTGAGATATCCTAGAAGAAATAATGCAATTGTAGCCACTATAGCTATATAAGATGTTATACTGTTTTTATTTGAAGAGGGTTTCACCAAGCATTTGGAATGACGTGCTAGACTGGGCTCTCTTAAGCCATTTCTACTGAGAAAGCATAAAACTCTTATACTTGAAAAATGGAAGTCACTATTCTGGAATTAAAATTAAAACTTTGGTCAATACTAGGTGAAAGGAAAGCTTGCAGGCTGATGTGGTGATGTGGTGACAGGTTTATACTTATTTAAGCAAATACAGGATTTGGTAGGAGTAGCAGGGTTTTGGTAGCAGTGTGTGAAATTTGCATATAGTTCAAGGGTGTCAGATTTGAAAAGCAGGAATATTTCAGATTAAGAAGAGTAAGATTGTTAGAGTATTTTACAGAAAGTGTCTTCTCATATCACAGACAAACACATTTAATTGTTTTGATACAGCTGTGTTGTTAAAGAAAAATGGTTTCCTTACAGGCTGTTTTTCCCGGAGGACTTTTTTTCAATATGCAGAAATATAATGCTACTGTCTATTTCCTCTGTCTTCACTGGCAGCTTTACTATTACTTTTTAAAGCTGAGAGAGTTCTACAGACTACATCAAGATGCAGACAGGGTAACTATAAGCCTTTTTGACATAGCTACCTTGGCCATTTCACATGCATCTATCAAATCGCTTCCATAGAGACGATTTATTGAGCTGCTCTTCCCTAGTTTGAAATTCAAGGGTCCTTCCTATGACTTCCAAAAAAAGTGTTTTATTTTGTTTCATTGTCTCAGTTCTTCAACTAAGAAGGAAAAGATTTCTGTTTAAATTCCCATTTAACTACATCGACAGCCTAGATATTCTGCTCCATTCAGAGAAGAAACTGAGCTAGCTGCTTATGCACATCCCTTGCCATGGAGAGGAAGGACACCGAGCGGTTTTTTTTAGCTTGTATTTGGAGGCTGGGTATCCACTGCATGTGGTAGCCTTGTCTTGGTTCCTCAGTAGTCTCTAAAAGCTATCTTGAGTGCAGCCTCTCCATTGGTAATGGTGCACACAATAGTGTTATTTAACACTATTGACCACTAGTGTTTTGCTGGTTTCTGCTTAATTCATTACTACTGATTACTTGCTGAAGAAGTAATTCTTTTTCCTTGTCAACTAAAGTGATGATATATTTACAGATTAAGTAATCTTTTAGCTCATGTTAATAAAAAAAGTCCTTATTCTAAAGTTTTCATTGGTTTTAAGCAAGCTTTTAATTTTAGGTTAGTGAAGACGTGAAAAATGAGTTGGCAAATGAGCTGTGTACGTCAACCCCTGGCTTCAGTATGATTAAAGTGAGAGAACAAATGTTCTATAAGGTAAGTAGAAATTGCTGAGTTCTGCAGATTTATATTCGTTATCCTTCAGTTAAACTTAGAGTTACTAATTTTAAGTTTACATAATGCTATTGCTGGCAGTAAATCAAAGTACCTAAATTAACTGGGACTAATGGAAGTTCCTCTTCTTCATGTCAGTATAAGGATAGTGGGAGGGACTGAGAGAATGAAGGGAACTTGAAACTGCTATTAATATTTCTGTCCTCTTCTGCCATCCTTTGTCTTTCACCACAAAAACGGTTTTAAGTTCTGACATTTCCCAGCCAAATGACTTAACTTGCTGTCTGACAGACCATTCAGGATGGAGATATTCTCAAACATCTTATGCTGAAACTAGGGTTGATCTGGTTGTATTAATCTTAAATTCTTTTTGCAAGAAAGTAAGGTGAGAGGAAAGAACTATCTAATGTAGTCTGTTTATTCTTCTTTGGAGTCCAGTTATTTGGGTTCCAGGTCTGTTTCCAAGACCTTTTATATGTATCTTACATAAAGCAAATATTTTGAGATATGTGAAACAGAAGGCCAACAGAAGTCCTACAAAGCTATGTAACTGGGCTAATCATCATAGATACAAACTTTAAAGTAGCTTATTTTGCCTGACTTTCTGTAAGTAAACAATAATTTTTCCACCAAAATAATGATCAGCTAATCCAAAAGTAACATTTAATTTCAAAATCCTTCTGGTTTGCCTGGATAGAGCTTTGTTAAAAGGTAGAGAGTGACTTAGAGCTTTACTGGTCCATCTTGAATCTTAAGGTTCTAAACATTGTTACTGCATTATTTTGCTATTCCACAATGGGTGTTTTTCTTTCTCAGGTTGGACTTGCAGATGCTGTGGATCTGTTTAGAGCCAGAAGAGTGTTTATTAAAGATGGATTTGCGTATGTGCCACTTAAGGACATCGATGCGATTGTTTTGAATAACTATAGGACAAAGTTATCTAAAGCACTGGCGGTAAGTTTCATTGTCTGATTACAACTTTTGTGATGTTGTTTAGTGATGCTCTTGGACAGTAGCCTTTTGGATTTTTAAACTGATCTTGTTTCTATCTTGAGAATACCAGAAATGCTATCAAAAGTGCTGGCAGCACCAAAAAAAGTGTTCATTGTGAGCTGAGTTCATGAATTTTAAATGTACTTTAGCATGTGATGAAAGATGTAAAGAAATTTCTGCTGAAGGATTTTAAAATGGTTTCCCACATAGAGAGAGCAATATTACTTTTCATTCTAAATGTGGGCTTCATACACTGAACTGGTTTTTCTCTTCAAATCGATCTTTTCTCCCACAACACTTTGCAACAATCATTAGTGTGGGTTTTTTGTTGTTTTTATTTTGTTAATGAGAAGTGAAATGAGGATAAATCAGAACATGTTAGGCAGAAAAATAAAGTCTTCATTGTATGAAAGTTTGAGGTATCAAATCTAGCTGGGACACCTATGATAGATACTGTATGTGAATGTTCTGTTGGTAATTTGGTGATCAGTTTGCTGGTTTTCCAATATCAGACTCCTCACAGGGTTTAAAAGTTGGTGAGCATGTGTAATGCACAAAATTTTAGTCCTATAAAATACGTCATTGAATAACATAAAAGCAGTTTGGATTGCTTTTAAAGATGTTTTCAAAACCTTCTATTGCTATGTTACAGTAATAGGTTGACCGTGAGTGTTTAGTAAACAAACAGCGTGAAGTTAAAATGCAGTCCTGGAAGAAGCTGACAGCATGCTAATGTTCTAATTTGCTAATTTTGAATCTAACTGGAGTCTGTGGAATTATTTAATGTGCAGTGAAATTGTGTTACTCTTATGTGAACATATCAATTAAAACTCTTTAACACAACTGCTTCTAGAAACATCCTTATTTGAGATGATGTATAATGTTCTTGCCGAAAGCTGATAACACTTGTGTGGGATTGAAAACAATGTGTTCTATAGAATTGGCAAGTGAGCAGGTTGTCTGCATCTACTTAAAATGCTTTTGAGTAGCCTCATGGGCTTCTGAAGCTTCATGGGCTGGGGGTGGGGGGGAGCTGTTGCTCTCACAGGAAAGAAGTTTTTCCTCATGTTGAGGTGGAACTTCCTATGTCTCAGCTTGTGACCATTACCTCTCATCCTATCACAGGGCACCACTGAAAAGAGACTGGCCCCTTCCACTTGACACCCACCTATTTATGCTGTTTACGCTTTGTTCTCAGCATTTTGTAAGGAGGAATCATTGTTTTATTAGAACCTGAGAATTAAAGATCTTAATGGTGTGGTAATCCAAATTAGGCTTGAATGTTATTTCTAAAGGAGAGGTTTGTATCTTCACAGGGTCATAAAATTAGTATCTTCTATGGGATAGTTTGATTTTGGCCAGTACTTCTGGTTTTGGCAGTCTGTATAAGCTTCTAAGGGACAAAATACCCGTAATATAGATAAAGGAAAGATGGTCTTTGAGGCATGTAGTTTTGAGGAGTCTTTCTTTTAGCTCTCATTAGAGGTTCAGTTCCTCATTGTTAGAATCACAGAATCATGTTAAAGCAGCATATTTTTTCCAGTGTCAGTTGTCTGTCTTGTTGTTATTGAATATTATTAAATTATTTTATTTTATTTTTCTTCACTGTGAGGCATTTTTCCCTCTTGGAGGTTGTTTGGTACTACTCCAAGCAGATGCACACATGGGTTTTTGGACAAAGTTGTCCTTATGCAGGAAGGATTTAATGGTGAAGGCCTCCCCTGTGTTTTTCAAGGTGCTCTAAAGCTTTTAGGCTATGGGAATGTGCTTGTGTTAAAGCTACTTTTCTTAGGTTTACAAAGCAGTGAATAATTTGGGTGGTTGCCTAGCCTTGTTAAACTGCTCACTATATTGCATGCTTATGTTGCCACTGTCTTGCATGCTATGGAGTGATTCTAGCCAGGGTTATCAAGGAGGAATAACACAGCAGTGAATTGATGTGTTGTTGAATTTTCAGACAAGTAAATAATTTATAGCCCTGGCTTTTTAGAAAAAGTTTTATGTTCATGCTGGTACAAATTCAGCTTAGCCAGTGACGCTTTAATCACTTACTAGTCACCCCTCAAAGCAGTCATGTGTTTTATTTCATCCTTTAAAAATAAGTTTCACATCTCAACTATGTGGCCAGTCCTTGAGGCTCAATAATAATGAGTTTTAATGCTATTCAAGCCTTCTTGAGAATTGAAAATGTAACCTTGCATTTAATTGAAAGTTAATTTATACAGGTTAATTTTATGTGCAAAATCGATATTGTAAGCACCTTCTTTCTGTATTCCGACTTATTTGATAGTAAATAATTTCCTTTGTGCCATTAATGATGATTAAACTGTAGAAAGCCTGAACATTTTCTGTACTTCATGTAAGCTGTAATATTACTCTACAATTGTTTTATAACTTAAAGCAAACTCTTATTAATTAAAATTGCATTACATTTTATTTATGAGGGTATCACTGTGTTTATGCTAATACACAAACATTTCTGCAGTAATGCTGTGCTGCATTTTTTGGTATTTTCAGTTATACCCATACAGTGAACCTTGGTTGTGAAATGATTGGCAGTATTGGATCTCCTTTTTTGAGGACAGTTGCTTTAATTTCTGATTTCTCAAATTCAGAAATTCAGTTTAATGTCATGGTTCAGACAGACAATGTTAACCATGAGCCAGCAATGTGCCCTTATGGCCAGAAGGCCAGTCGTATCATGGGGTGCATTAAGAAGAGTATGTCCAGTGGGTCAAGGGGGGGCATTCCCCCCCCCCCCCCCAATTCTGCCCTGGTGAGGCCACATCTGGAATACTGTGTTCAGTTCTGGGCTCCCCAGTTCAAGAAAGAAGCATAACTACTGGAGAGAGTCAATAAAGGGGAGTGGGGTACTGGAACATCTCTCTTACAAGGAAAGGTTGAGAGAGCTGGGACTATTTAGCCTGGACGGGACTGAGAGGAGACCTTAGCAATATCTATAAATATCTAAAGGGTGGATGCAAGGAGGTTGGAGCTGGTCTCTTCAGTAGTGCCCAGTGACAGGACAAGGGGCAATGGGCACAAGCTGGAACACAGGAAGTTCCATCTAAACATGAGGAAAAACTTCTTTCTTGTGAGGGTGTTGGAGCTGCCCAATGAGGTTGTGGAGTCTCCTTCTCTGGAGACTTTCAAAGCCTGCCTGAATGCTATGGTGTGCTCTAGGCAAACCTGCTTTAGCAGGGGAGTTGGACTAGATGATCTCTAGGTCCCTTCCAACTGTGATGATTCTGATCTACAGACCCGTATCAGGCTGTGTTACACTCAGTACTGCACAAAGGAGGATTGCTCTGGAGAAATGTGAAATGGGACAAAAAGGGGAAAGGACAGAAGATGCTGCCAAATCATGGGCTAGGACTTGCCTTTGTCATCAGTATCCTCAAATAATTGAGAAAATGACTTAATATTGTGTTAACAGCTGTGTGTGACTTGTTTGTTGTAGGAATGGACAACACCTCCCACGTGTTGCAGCATTCAGTGTGAGCTTTCCTGTAATGTTTGATACCCAGAAATGATGTGACTTCTGAAGATGCACTTAGTTCTTTTGAACTATTTTTCTCGTGCTACCATTTAGTACTTACTGACTCTGATGGGGGTGCCTCCATTAGTGTCAGGTGTTTGCATCAACTAGAGTAAATCACTACATCATTCTTATCTTAATCAGTGTTACAGTTCAGAAAATGTTTCATCCTAAACTTGTAGTGCTTGCCGAACATAACATTTTAAAGCTATAAGCAAATACTTGAGAATGTCTAAATATTTCTATATACTATGAGTGCTCTTATTGTGGCTTTGAAGAGTTTGACAATTACAAAGCCTTCGTAAAATAATAACTGCACTTTCCATTCATGTTCCAGTAGTGTTTTTTTCCAGTAATTTGTCATACTTGTATTTAAATCCAGCCCCTTTTTCTGCCATCTTGAGCCTAGCAATTGAGGTAACGACTTGGCTGGTCTTTGTGTTATACCTCTATGGCAAAAAGTGGCTTTTGTGACAGTGCTTTGTCAGAACACCACATGAGATCTAACCATCTTCAAATTAAAATTTTAACTGATAATAACATAAGCAGATGCCATTAAAAAAAAAAAAGAAAATTGAGATTCCAATGTTAACATATACAATCCTGATAGCATGTGTTTCTTAATACCTAGATGTTTTTACTGTGCAGTATGCTTTTTGTGTAATCAGATAAAACGTCTATAACTCAATTTGTTGGATTTTGAGGGCTTAGCACAAGAGGAAGACCTCACTGCTGTTTTCTGATTTTATAGTGTGGTGTGTTGAGGTTTTTTTGTTTTGTTTTGGATTTTTTTTGGTGTGGGTTGTTTGTTTGTTTTTTTTGGGGGGGGGGCGGGGGCGTTGTGGTTTTTTGGTTTGTTTTTGTTTGCTTCTTTCTCTATTTGGTATGTAATCTTCAAAACTGTTAGAAATGTGGATCAAGTAAGTATGTTGCTTTTAGCTTTACTAATCTTTTTAATGATTTGTTTTTTAAATATTAGTCAAATACAGTTGATAGATGCTATATGTTAAAAGAACCCCCTAATTCAGCAAAAGCATCAGTATTATGTGGCAACACCTGCAAAACATTCTTTTCCTAAAACATCTATGTTTTCAAGCAGTGAAGCAGAAGGCTTCTGCTTGAATGCCACTACATAGTAGTGGCTTTAATTTGAGAAAGTATGATTGATGATGGACTTGTCACTTGAAATTCATTTCAGGTGGTGTGTTCCCAGTGTTAACTTAAAGTAATTTACTGTAACACAAATGGATGATTTTTATAATATGCACATACATAGTAAGGTAATAACTTTGGCAGCTCAGGATAAAATGTGCTTAGTGTGACTTTGTCCTCTGAACCTCTCAGATGAAAGTTTGCTGTGAGAGTTTTGCAGAGGAGCAGCTGGTCTTAATTTGTGAGTATTATTATATGGTAAGGTCGTTGTCTAAAGCTCAGGTCTACCGAATAAAATGGTGGTATTTTAAGTGGGAGAAGAGAAATCAAGGGAAGTGACTTTGACCATGTGTTTGTGCAGCAGAGAGAAATCAAACCTGTATGTGGAATGGTTACTTGCAAGACAAGGAAACTCACTGGACTTTTTTTTTGTGGACCATCTTTTTGCCGTGGCCCCTTAGTTGTCCCATTTTTGCCTATTTTCTGAAATGCATCCTTCATTATTTTACCTCCTCTACTAGCTTGAATTTCAACTGCTTCTTTTAGAGACTGCATAGATAGCTAACATATAAATAAAATTAGGAGGCTAAATGAAATTTGATTACATTCAGTATTTTGTCATTTTATTTCTTCTACCTACTTCTTGAATCTACTACAAAAAGTAAGATTATTTCTTTAAGTACTAAATTTGCAGGATGAGTAATTGATGTGATCTCTGCAGGGTTCTTTTCGGTTTGATTTATATGGCAATACTTGCATTTTCAAATCAACATAGGCATTTCTTGATAGTAAAAGAAACAAAGCAAGGTGTACAGGATTTGAAGCATGTGGAAGGCTTGCTTAACTTTTGAGATGGTCTCCAAATTTTAGAACAGCTATTGGAAGAGAGTATATTAGCAGGAAGTACACTTTTATTTCCATGTTGTGTGATAGATGCAATAACCTGGAAATGTATCAGTTAATATAGCACCTGTTTAATGTAACCATAGAATGTTGGGGGTTGGAAGGGGCCTCCAGAGATTGAGTCCAACCCCCCTGCCAAAACAAGATCACCTAGGGCATGTTGCACAGGAACGCATCCAGATGGGTTTTGAAAGTCTCTGGAGCATGAGACTCCACAACCTCTCTGGGCAGCCTCTTTCACTGCTCTGTCACCCTCACAGTAGAGAAGTTCCTCCTCATGTTGAGGTGGAACCTTCTATGTTCAAGTTTATTCCCGTTGTTCCTTGTCCTATTGCTGGGCACTCCAGAAATATGACAATAAT
Source organism: Megaceryle torquata (assembly GCA_024611175.1). Lineage (NCBI taxonomy): Eukaryota > Metazoa > Chordata > Aves > Coraciiformes > Cerylidae > Megaceryle > Megaceryle torquata. The sequence goes on from JANIJG010018833.1 coordinate 21,402, forward strand.
TTATTAATATGCTGGTAACAGTAACTTGAGAATGGTGCACTATGGTCAGTGTGGAAGAACTGTAATGGCATATGTGGCTGGTAAGTAAACAGAAGCCTCTATTGCAGGATGACACCGTGTTACAAATTTGAGATTTTCTCCTGATCATTTTCTTATGGCCTTCTATGACCCATAGACAGTTGCTATGTGATAGCTGTAGGAGTATTTATCTGGAGTCAGCTTACACTGGAGTTAATGACAAATTATTTTGTCAACAGTGTTCTGTCTTTTCTTGCATAAAACTAGTCAAGTTTCTGGAAGGTAACTGTTAAGTAACCTAGCTGATGTTTACTGTAGACCACCAAAGGAGCAGGACTTGTGTGACACGGGGAGCCATCCATACTGCCAGTGAAGATGTACCTAGTGTGTTATTTGGCCTTCCAGTGTTTCACTGTGGAATGAGACTGATTTGTGGGGGGGGGGGTGTTTCCCGGGAAAACTTGATTCCTGTGTCTCAGTAATGCCAGCTGTGATGGTGCAGACTTGGATTTCCCACCCATCTAAACATGAAAAGAAATTCATTATTGAGATTCAAGTTTTAACTGCTTGCTAGTTTTATGTGGGATTCAAGAGACACAATTCACTTACCATGGCTATGTACAGTAAGTAAATCATAAACTTCCCTTGAAAGGAATGTACTGAATCTTACCTACAATGTTGCATGATTCAGTAAAGGAGCATAAATCTAAAATATACTTTGTTTAAACCAGTTCTTTCAAGTGATGTCGTTGCTTTTAGAACAGCACAGTTATTCACTGGGCTTAATAAATGGATTTTTAAATTCATGGTTGTTGAAAAGGAACACTGCTGCTTCACTGACACACTTGGAACAAATGTGGTCAAATCCTGACAGTTGCACTTTTGTAACATCTCTAAAGAGCATGCCACTTCTGTCCTAACTTTCAAATTGTTTGTGACTTACAAAGTTTGAGTATTTTTGCTAAATTTAGAATTCCTATGGAATATAAGTAATATGCTTATTCTTGCTTGGCTCTGTCCAGTTGCTCTGGTAGCTCATTGCATCACATCTGTTAGACAAATGAAAATTTCTTCTATTTGAAAACTCTGTGGAGTAGATGCCCAGTTCCTAAAACTGGAATTTTTCTTTCTTCAACTCATGCTTTCTGCTCATCTCAAGACTTGTCTGTTGAAAAAAATGTTGGGTTTTGGGGGTCCCCCCCAATTTCTTCATTACACTTCAGAATGCTTGTGTTGCAGTGCACTTTGCATCAAAGTGGATTCTTTTCTTGCTTTGCTCACTTGCTAAATGTTGTTTAGGAAGTAAAGGAGTGGAGGAACCTTTTGAAAACTTTGCAGTGTAATCCTAAAAAAATGCTATGCGACAGAAAAATCACAAACAATGCAAGAGTAAATTCACCTGCATTCACTATAGTGATTTTTTTCATTATCTCCATTGTCTGTGAGCCTTGCTTCTCGTGATCCTTGGTTAGATGTTAAATTCTGGCTAGCATATTGCACAGTTTTATAAACTTACCCTACAGATATCCAACAAGTTGCACCTTTTTTATTAAAACCACATATTTGTTAACATACTAACTACAGATGCTCGTAGGATTTGCTCTTGTGAGTAGTCACAATGCAATCAGTAGGTCTTGTAGCTGTTGAAAGCAACATGTACAGCGGTGAGTGTTAGATTAAGTATTCAAGAAAGAAACAGAGTCAGGCAAGTTAACAAATGTACTTAGCAAATTATTTTGACACCTAAATTAAGCTGTAGTATCTTAAGTTACAGTTACAGTTTGAATTAACGATTTGGATTAACAGCAGAAAAGTTTGCAACAAATATGGAATGTAGAAGGATAGGAAGAAGATATGTTTTAAAATGTTTAATAAGAGTGTGTGGAGCAGCAAAAAGAAAAATTAGTGGCTACCTTTCCAAATATGCTTGGTTTTGTTTGATTGGTTTGTTTTTTGGTTGTGGTGGTTTTTTTGCATACATTTCTCCATGAAGTGCGTGGAGTGGCTGTTCTCCTGAGTGAAACTTTGCAGTATTCTAAGCCAGTGAATGTACATTGCATATGTGGTGTTAACGTGTTTTTACCATTCCTACTAATGATAAAGATCCTCTGATAATTGGGGAGGGACTAAATCTTAAATCCTTTTTTCAGTCAGAAGGAAAAATAAGAAACGACTGTCAGTAGCTCAAAGTCAGAGATAAAATAAATGGAACAACTGATAGTTGTCTTGGATGACGCTTGGTTAATTATTGTATAGACTTTTTCTAGATGTCAGAGCATTTCTTTAAGCAGCAAATGTGAGAATAAAGTATGCACAGGTCTTACCTCAGAAATGTCTGTGTTTAAAAGAAACTCTACTCTAAGACTAATTAAAAAAACCCCACTAATTTTACTGGCTACACAACTTGAGTGTTTTGAACTCTTTTAAGGAAAATTTCCCAACTTCCCAATGGGAAGTTCATCTGTTAGTATATTTCTTCTGCAAATAATTGCTGATCTGTGTATTTATGCTAGAGAAGAAATGGGCATGCATTTATTGTTCTTGTAGGTAAAGATTATTTGTCAGAATATTTTTTTCTGGGTAAGAGGAAAGCAGAGTGTTTCAGAGACTGTATAGTTGAGCAGACTTTTCACAATAAAACCTCACCCTGTTGCCTTATGGGCAGTCTGTACAGGCCATCACTGAAATTACTGTAGTGCTATCTTCCTGAAATACTAGAAATATAGTTTACTTAGGCTGTAAATATAGAGCTAGGGTAGTTAAACTTGGCTCTAGCAGTATTGGGCCTGTTGCAGTACCATGCTGGACCCACTCCCTTCCCAGCTGTGACTTCATTTTGCAGCTCTGGGCTATGAATTAGTGGATCCTTATTTGAACAATTGCATGTGTACAGGAGAGCATCAGGTGCCTCTGCATTGCCTGTACTCTGCTGCCAGGCAGATCATCCCTTTCCTCACAGTAGCCAGCAGTTTACCTGCCTGAGAAGGGTACTACTAAATTCCTGAATACCTTGAGTACAGGGAACCACTTTTAAAGTTGATTAATCAGTGTCTTGTGCTCAGCTGAGGTTTTTGGTTTTGTTGTTGTTGTTTTTGTGTGTGTGTGGTTTTTTTAAAAATTTTAATTTTAATTTTTGTTTCATTTGGGGTTTTTTTAGCCATTTCCTCATTAAGTTTCTCTTGGGTACCTGACATGGATATTGAAAGTCTTTATTTGGTTAGCTGCTTTGTTTTTGCCTGTTTTTTGTGTTGTTGGGGTTTTAAAAATGACTATATTATTATTATTATTATTGTTTTACCACCTGCTGGATTATCTCCAATTGCTTTGTAGTTCACCTCTGTTACTCTTTTCCAATATTCTGAATTAGTGATGTAGAGGGAAGTACAGACCTACTGGTGCAAACTACCTCTTGTTAGGGAGCATACTTTCTACTTAATATTCTGTTCCTTACTGAGGAGTCCAGCCTCACATTTCCCTGACAGGTGTACTGTACTCTATCTGCACATCCACTTGTTCCGTGATCTGTTCAGCCTGAAGAATGGTATGAATCAAAAGCTGGGTGTGCAAACGTTACTGAGCTTTCCTTAAGAGAAGGATAGTGCTGATGCATTCCACCTTTACAGGTCTACCTTAATCTGTCAGTGGTTCAAGCCTGCCTGGGTTTATAGGCACTGGGGTCCTGAAGGATCACAGTAGGTTCATGTGGAGCATTTTGACATTGCTTTGAAGTGAAATTTCTTTGTCTGTAGTGGTTTTCTTTTCTCTTGAGGTATGTAAGGAGGAGGTGGTCTGGTAGAAATATCTCTATGTCAGTAGGCATGTCTGTATGGCCTTACCTGGGCTGGTTTTTGTTCTTCCACGGATCTTCTGTTACTGGGAAATAGGAAACTGGGAGAGGTTTTTTCCACAGATTCTGTGTGGGTTATGTATGTTTGGCAATGTGTCAAATCTAAATATATACATAAATGTTTTGTATCATCTCATCTGTTTGATACCTCGTGTCTGAGGGAGGAGACATGAAAGTACTGTAATATAGATATTCTGTAGTCAAAATGGGTTTTGAAAGGCAGTGATGGATTTATTCAGCATCCAGGGTCACAGGAAAGTCTCCAGCTACAAGTGAAAATTTGTAAAAGCTCATAGGTGCTCTGTATATTTTTGAAAGGATACTGTGACTGAATTGGGTGTTCAGTGTCTGAGCTGTAGAACAGCAGAAAATACAATGAAGTACCAGGAAAAAACAGACCAATGAAGATATACAGTTTCAATATACATATAGCTTATGAAAGATCTTTTCAGCTGTAGATTTTTTTCTGTATTTATGTAAACAAATTCCTTTTTGTGTAAATAGTATTTTCCTGTTTGTAAGGATTGATGTTTAATTTAAATAATCTGTAGCCTTGAACAAATATCAGAAAAGAAAGGGCTTTTTATTATAATCTGTCACAAGTTAAGGAAAATGACATGTTTTATTAATGACTGCAGCCTTTGTTTATATATGTACATATGAAAGAAATGGATTAAATTTGGATGTAGTGCTTAGAGCTTCTAAAGTAATAGAAAACCCCATGAGTTTTCCCTGTTTTCTTGTTATGCTGCCAAAAGAAGGTGAAGGTTTTTCTGCTACCATCTTTGTTAATCCCAAAGGATTTGTGGTTTTGTGTGTTTTTTTTTTGTTTTTTTTACTCCATACTTTTGATGTAGAAACAATAAAAATAAATTTAAAAAAAATGTGAGAATCCCAACACCCACCCTCACCCCCTTTGAAACTGAACTGTGAATCAGAAAAATCCTCTTTGGGGTACATGAAAATGTTGAGTTACTTCTTTAAAAAGTGGAAAGGATTTCACCAGTTGTCAGAGTGAATGAACAAAACTATTACTCGGTACTTACTCCAAATGACAAGCTTTTAAAGTAATTTCTGGAAGAGTTGAGTCTCCCAGACGCTTATTGTAGAATGCTAGCTGTGTGGCACCCTTCGGTGACAGAAAGTAAATACTTGTTTCTTGATAAAAGTTGATGATATTTCATATTGCATGAACAAATAAGTAAAAGAAAAGTAACAGAGGATGTAGGCTAAAAAAAAGGAGCTACGAATTAGTTTAGAATATATTTAAATTTAAAATCAGTCTCTTATCTGTCAAATAAAATAACATTTGGCCTTGTTAGACATTTTAAGAGGTAGCATTTCTAAAGCAAACTGCACTATTTTTTCTGAAACATATTACTGAGTAATAACTTCTACAGAACAAATTAAAATCTTGGCATTAATCTTTTAAAGTTGGTATGTTCTCTGATGCTCCCGTGTGAGAAACAAGGGCATTGGAGAGGAGACATCTTGACGCTTATTATTTTTTCTTTCCATCCTTAGAGTACTTCATCACTTACAATACAAGTAAGCAGTTTTAAAGTAACCAGTTTTAAATAGTAAGTCCAATTCCACTTTTGATCTGAACCTGTTTGGGGAAGAATCAAGGGGGGAATGTTGTGGGTCATCTGATGATGTGCATTTGCCTTAATTTAGGCAGGGGAGTAACCTCTGATTTCTTTTACCAGTGGAAAACTATTAGGCACTTCTATCCATCTATCTATATATATTATGGTGTAGGATAATGCTGATAGAGCCTGCAATGAAAGCAGAGAGATGATTTAAGTTATAATTAAAGAGAGGCAATGATAAAATTCTTCCAAGCTGCATGCTTTTGAAACCAGCTCTGTGCTGTATCTGTGACTTTGGGGAATTTATTATGGTTCAAAGATAATGTTAATTCTTGTGAAGTCCAAAGCCCAGTACCTGTCTCTTTTTAAAGAGTGGGATTGTTTCATGAGCAAATGTGGGGATGACTCAATCCAGTTGATGCGAAGAAGAATACACCAGACAGTGCATGAACATAAACCTGTTGTGCTCTGCTGCTGGAGAGTGAAAGCTCCTGTGCAGGATGCTCTGCTGCACAGATTTGCCAGCAGTGCTCAAGTTATATGGGGGTTTTTGTGAGCACTTTTTTCTGGTGGAATCTTTCTCTTTTCCTCAGGCATGAATACTGTTATGAGTAGTGAAGGATATGGGATATTTGCAAAAAAGAAATCCATTTTCTTATCTTTCATAACGTCCTTTGCCTTTGTCTAGAAGCCACAGAAAAGCCTCCCAGGAATAGAAAAGAGAAGGCTTTTTTTTGTGTGTGAGTGTTGTCTGTCATGATTGTGTGGATTTTTTTTTTTTCTTTGTTGTTTTCTTTAAAGATCTGGTTCACCATAGAAATTTGCTACTTCATGTAGCTGATGGTAACATGCTGTTATATACTAAGTAATGGCTCCAAGCTCAGAATGAGTTCAGCTTTTTTTCTTACATTTTCTTGTGACTGCTGGGTAGGACCACTGAAATCTAAGTCACAGTCACCAAAAACTTCCCTGGACACTGATGCATGTTCCTTCAGTCACTTAAATAGCATATAGAGACAAAACCATCCACAATGGGTTTGTGTATCGGTTTAATGAGGTGCAATTTGGCTTATATTTATGTGATCCTGTTTCTTAGACTTTGCTTATAAGGATTATAATTTGGATTTAGTGTAGTTCACATCAAAGCAAACAGGAGGCTCAACTTGATCCAGGGGAGCACCCTGGCAGCACAGAAGGTCAATAGTATTTTGAACTGTATCAAAGAAAGTGCACTTATTGAAACACATCTAGAATACTGTGTCCAGTTTTGGGACTCCTGACAGAAGAAAGATATTGATCAATAGGGGCATGTTTAGTAGATTTCTACCCTCCTTTCCTGCTTGTCTTTGTTGACAAAATTGAGCTGACTCCCAGATCTGCAGATCTTCTCCAGCAAATCTGTTCCCCAGGGAGCTGGCCACCATCCTGTACCAATGTGGGGATCTGTTTTGTCATAGGCACAGGACTTCTCAGTTGTCCTTGGTGAATTTCATGAGGTTCTTGTTAGCCCATTCCTCCACCCTGTTTAGATCCCCCTGAATGGCAGCACTGCTCTTCAGTGCATTGACTGCATTTCCTGAACTGATGCCTGTGAACCTGATGAAGGTGCATTTTTGTCTTCTCTAGGTAGTTGGTAAAGATATTAAACATCATAGCTTTCAGAATAGGTCCTTGAGGAACTCGTAACTGGCATCCAGGTAGTGTACTAAACATTAACTGCTTCCCTTTGACACTGATGACTATTTTTCAGGAGCTGCTGGTTGGGCTTGATCTCAGTGAGAGAGGCAATAGTAAAGTGTTGCTTAAAATTACGCTTATTGCAGGTAGTATGATACAGAGGATAGTAGATCTATAGTATATAATAAATAGATAATATTATTCTTTTCAGTTTCTAGAACTCAGAGTTGTGTCATCAAACCTGCCATCAAACAGGTTTCATCTCGCTGTGCAGATCCTGTCTGTGAAAGGTTAACCCATTTTGGTCTTTTGAGCTCTTACAGGATTTTATTAAAATGATCGTGTTGATTGTCCCTACATGTTCAAGTGAGAATTTGCTGTCATGCTTTTAAATAAAGACAAGGATGTGCAGATGGTGCAGTTGCTGGCGGGTGTCACCCACAGACTGCTTCATACAGTTAGCCAGCTGAGTTAGTCCTGGGTTAAGGGCTTTGTCTGACACATCACTAGAAGGCCAAGGTGTGCTGCAATATAGCACAGCCCAGGTCTGCACCTCCTCAGGTTAAGGGAATTCCTAACTCCTTGGTGTACAGTGAGCTTCCTGTTGGGAGCAGCTTTTCACCTGTTTAGTAAGGGACTGGACTATAAAATCACAGCTTAGGTACAGGGATACTGTAGAATGCTGTATCAAGTCTTGTTGAAAGCCAAGGCAGATGTCATCCACTGCTCGTTAGTTAGAGATCTGCTCATTTAGTCTCAGGCAGCCAGGATGGTTAAAAATAAAATTATAATTAAAAAACCAAACCAAAAATACCCTTGGTAAATCCATTCTGGCTGTTCTGATGACCTTCTCCATTGTGTGCCCAAAAGTACACCCCAAGAAGACCTGTTCTGTGACTTTCCCAGGGTTTGAAATGCAGGTGACTAGTATATTTTCAGTCATCCTTATTGCACTAGCAGCAGATGGGTGCAAGGCTTGCCTTCCAGTCACCAAGAGCCTCTCCTGTCTGCAGTGGCCTTCTGGCAATGACAGTGGACTCACTGACAGTAGTCAGCTTGCTCAGCACCCTCAGGTAGATCCCATTAGGTATCATGGTTTTACATGAGAGGAGATATCTTGTTAGATCACTTACTCAATCCTTTTTGACTAATTGGTAGTTCTTAACTTACTTGAATGATCTCTATAAGGCATAAATGCCTGGAAAACTTTCTCAGAAAGACGGACAGAAAATGTAGAGGGCAGAATTGTTCTCTAACTTGCATTTGTGTTAAATGATTGTCTCTATTTGTGGCAGTACTCTTTAATGCTATGATACTTAAGATTTATTTTATTTGTATTGTACTGAATGTGTAATATTCCTTTTTTGATTACTTTGTCCTGTCACTTAGAAATTATAAATAAACTATGCTGTTTTAGTATTATTTGGAAATGGTACAGCAATTATACTTAATTGACTGCATGATTTGACTCAAATTTTCTATATTTGCAGTATTCAAAATGTAAAACATGGAAATTGCAAAATAGAATTGCTTACAAGTGTTAATTTTGAAGCTAGTTTTTACACTTAGGCTTTTTTTTTTTTTTTTTTTGGGTGTGTGTGAAGTTTTTAATCAGCTTTTTAAAGCAAACTCTGTGAAAGCATCAGTTTCTGTGTTGGGCTTGAATTCAGGGGACCATTTACTTTCAGAAAAGAAAACCCAGAGAAAATACTTATAATTAAAATGCTATGTCTGAGATTCCTGGTCAGGTTGCTGCAGTTCCACATCTTACTTCATGTAGTCTAACTGAACTTTCTGCCTGCTGAGTGTGGAGTTTGGAGCAATTTATTGGTTTCATGTTTTATAAGCTGATTCTCTTTGTAAGCTGCACTGGCAGTTTTAATTCTGGTTAGCACAGAGGTAATGGGGTGAGGTCTGGGAGAAGATTCTGGCTTCCTATTAAATCTACTCTTGCTTAAAATAATTAATTAATTTTTCTTACGATTCTTGCCTGACCTGTGATGCTACTACATATGTGTCCAGATCTTAATTGGATTGAGGTTAGAGCTGCACCTTGTGGCCTTGGGCATCAGAGGGCACCACAAGAGTGCTGAACGAGGAAACGATGTCAACTCGTCCCTGAAATGCAGCCTTTCTCTGTAGCCATGGTGTTATTCCTTTAAGAAGGAGATGAAGACATGGAATTGAGTTCTTAATTCTGAAGAAAAATGTGTTGTATTTGGTCTAATGCAGAATGTATGTAAATGAGGTTGATCTTATTCTGTTAATATAGACCAAATGCAAATAAGCATTTCACTAAGTGCCATTAATTTTTAGTTCTGTGATTGATGTCCCTGTGTCTGTCAGTATGAATTGATAAGCAGAAGTTAAGAAATGATCAACATTTAAAAATTCTGATGATGTCCTGACGGGAGGCTCATGAATCTGGTTGCATATGTCATTGACAGTTACTAGGCTTCTATGTGTTTGTGATGTGTATTGTAGCTCATTCTGTTTGAATGCATCGGGTGATATCTGCTACACCATATTAAAAACAACGTTTCCAGAGTCTGAGGTAATACTGTGTTCTGTCCATGATGTCATCACTATATAGGTTAATCTTTGAGTTATTAGACTTCATTCCATGAGGATTGGCATCAACTAAACTGAGTATCTGATCATAAATGAGCAATTATGTTCGCAGGATGTCAGGGGTTGGAAGGGACCTTGGAGATCTCGAGTCCAAGGAGTCCTGCCAGAGCAGGCTCATAGAATCTAGCACAGGTCACAAAGGAACGCAGCCAGGCGGGTTTTGAAAATCTCCAGAGAAGGAGACTCCACAACCTCTC
>JANIJG010018833.1:31463-44650 GCA_024611175.1 Megaceryle torquata
GAACTGGGGAGCCCAGAACTGGACACAATACTCCAGGTGAGGTCTCACCAGTGCAGAGTAGAGGGGGAGCGGAACCTGCCTCGATCTGCTGGATGCTCTCTTCTTAATGCACCCCAGGATACCACTGGCCTTCCTGGTCACAAGTGCACATTGCTGTTCCATGGAGCACTTGTCTTCGTGTTGTCTACGTGTCTATGTTTTTCTCTTAATTATTGTTGAGACTGATTAGTGTTGATTTTTATGGCTACTTTCTGTTCTTTTTTTCCTCTCCTGAGTGTCTTAGTTACTTTTGATCCTAATGTCATTGCATTCTTATTAAATGGACCCTTGTTGTTCCCTTTACAATAATCTTCATTAAAAGCTTTTTATCATCTTTAGAAGATCAGTAATTCTTTCTCTCAGATTTTTTTTTATATCAACTAATACTGGATATTACTGCTATTTTTGACATATACATAAAATGGAGAACTGCATTATTAATTGACTAGCTACTCAGCCATTTCAAAAACTCTGCTTCTGTATTCATATCTTTTCAGCTGTCTAAAATTATTACTTGGGCATTTTCCTTTTCAGACATTCTTTGAATGGTTTAAGATCTGTGTGTTTAATTTTTCCTGCAAATGTAGCTTATTGGATCTCTGCAGATACCAATTTAACAGCTGGATATTTAGAGGTATGTCCTGCATGTGTTACTGTATGAAGAGCACAGACTATTCCTGATGCTCTGGAGTCTCGCTGGTACTGTTTCCAGTCTCAGATTTCTATTGTCAGCACAGCTGTGAAATTGCATGTGAGGGTTCTTGTAGAAAAGGTGTACCTCAGGTTTTAGCTAATGTCATAAGGTCATGTCTAAAACTTTTCAGGAAGAGCATGTAACATTCATACCCTCAGTTCTGAGTGGTTTGGTTTTTGTTTTTTTCCACTGACCTCCACAGATCCCTATCTTACAACTCATCATGGGGGAAGGAGGAAGGGATCTTGCATGTAGAGTTTGCAAAAGGTCTTAAATTTTAACTATATTATACTGAGTGATGCTGGCAACTGGGACGTTTTATTAAAGCTTGGGATAGCTTCAAGCTCTGTGTTTTCATTGAGGGGAGAAAGAAATTTTCAGATCTTGCTCCCTATCTATGTCTCTGAAGACTAGATATTCTCTGGTTATGCTTTACTTTCTCACACTGATTTTGGTTTTAATATTTTGATGGAGCAGGAGTCCTCATTACCAAGTGCAAATCTATCCATGTCTTTCAGAACCACCATCTGGGAAGTTCATGTGTCTTTCTCATCACTGTCAGCTACATGTTTCTTTGCAGGTGAATCTGAGAGGGGTCTTGGACCATCTCATCTTTTAATGTAGAGCAGAGTTGAACTTGTCAACAAGCTCAACAGTCATGGGTCAGTTCACATCACGAATGTGGCCATGCCAGTGGAAGTTGACTTCGGTCAAGCCTTGTTTCTTGAACTCATTACAATGAATACCTTAAATGTGTCTGTTCATTTCAGGTATCCTTAATGCCCGGGATAACTGTCAGCTTAATTTCTTTGGGATTTTTTTTAGAGCTCAATATTAAAGCTGATCTGTTTGTGTATTTCACTATTCAGCACACCTGTACATACTTGTATGCAACCATACGTTTCAATGTTCAAACTGATTGCATTCTGATACGGTCACCATTATTTGCTCTGATACACATTCAAGAATAGGATATAACTGTCTCCACTTAGTACTAAAAAGCAATGTTTTACTTGAATTCTTTTTCATTTATTTAGCTTTTCTATTAACATTCCCTTTTTCAGTCACTTAATGTAGATTCCATGTCTTCTTTGCAGCAGACGTAGGAGAAAACCCAAGGTTCTGGATTATTTATCGCAGTGCCGTCCTTCATTCTCAGTTTTCCAAGTCATTGCTGCAGTCAGGAGTTTAATATGCTGCATCAAACTAAGCTGCCTACCATTCTGAATACTCTATCACCTCTCTAGATCTAATAGTAAAACCAGGTGTTCTTTCTTTCATTGGACCAATAGTAAAATTTGGGATCAGCTTGCCCAAGGCAGTTTTACAAGTAAAGTGTTTAATATTACAGTCATATTTCCCACAGACTTGCATTCTGTTTCACTGTCAGATCTATCTTGTGTTGTGTGTTCCCTGCCTGGAAACAAATCTAATTCTGCAACAAGCTTAAAAGAACCAAACCACAACTCTATTACAGAGGCTTACAATAATAAATAAATAAATAAATGACACTGCTTAATCTGGGCAAAATCACAGCCTTTAAGAAAACCCAAACTTATGCTTAGGTGGTGTGAGTTTACTGCAGAGATAACGGAATTAGCTCCATTAGCTCTGTTACTTTCAGCTCCATATCTGTGTTATGTCATGCTGTGTCTGATAAATCTGAAAAGTGGATGAAAGTAGTAACAGGTGCAGATCCATGCTAACATTTTATCCTTAAGATTTGTGGTGGTATCAGTGGTGAAATCTGTGTGATTGCACACACTGGGCAAATATGTACTGAACATGATTCTACATATTATGGTTTTACTACATGTGAACTGGAATATAGTTTATACATAGTTCAGATTTGCTTGTAATTCAGCTCAAGTCTACCTGATTTAAATGGCAATATAAATTTAGGTTGTTTTGCACATCAGGAAAAGGCTGAAACCCTGTTACTGCTGATGTTGTAGCTGGTGAACTGATGAAGTAGTAGAGGCTTGAGTAACAAAATACATCAGTTTGGAATGTGGTTATCTGCTCCTGCAGTTGTTTGCACTTGTGGCAAGATAAAGCAATAAAATAGCCTCTAAAGATATTTGACACATTTTCTGACAGGATTTGTCTGTAAGAAGCACTTCTTATATATCTCAGTTCTGCTGTTTTCCTCTGGTAACAAAGTTTCCTCCTGCAGTTTGCAACAGTCTTCCTCAAAGTAATAAAAGTAATAATAGAAGTACTACTTACTCTGTTGTAGAGATCTGACTTTATAAATCCTAACCATAAGATGCTAGCGATACCTTAGTGATAAAAGTTGTCTGTCTTGTGTTTTTCAGTTAGCTATTTGCATTTGTAAGCCTTGTTTATGAAGTTTGAGGCAGAATAGCAGTGTGCTGTACATACTTGTGTACTGCATTGAATTGAAAATACAGTTCAATCAATTATCATGATCTGGTTATACAGCATTAGAAGTCCCCACAAGGGAAATCTGGCATAGCTAAAAAACCAAATATCTTGAAGATACTTTGAGCACTTGAAAGGTTTTTTTTTCCATGCCTTTTGTTGACCTTAGACCATGAAACTGCAAGTCTTTATTGTAGAAGGGCAGTGTCAAGTCTGTGTACTCAATTATATATTATTAGAAAGATACGTTTTATTTATCTGCAAGATGAAGTGAAAGGTCTTTGGCATACAAAGTGGTTCAAAACGAACCCTAGAACTGCATTGTATGAATTAAGGGAAAGGTATTCTAAATTTTGCCAGCTAGTCCTAATAAAATAATTTTTATTTTGCTTACAAAAATAAGTTAATCACTATTTTCTGATGTACCTTACAGTGCAAAACTTGAATCAAAAGAATATGTTAACTTAGGAAAATGAAACAGACCTGTCAGTGTAGTTACTGAATTTACTATTTTAATTAAGGCTGAGCATATGTATCTCTGCTGTGGTCAGATAGGCATTTTGGAGGAGTCAGATTCATTTAGTGTTCAAATAGTGAAGTTTTGAATGTGTCATTCCCAAAACAAGATTTGCTTCGCTAATAAACAAAGTGAATGGTGAGAATGGTTTAGATCTGTGTTTGCTTACTCTACCTTTTCAACTTACCTATCAGTCCTGAGTACTTCTCTCAAAAAGGTGAGGACTTACCCAGTCTTCTTTATATAATTTTAGTAATTTAAGGTGCATTTCTGTTGGAAACAAATGTGGGAATTAGCAGATTCTTGTTTCTGAGTCTTTGGCAATATCCAAAAGTTAAACATGTTATTTTAATCATATTTGCTGTATTTTAATTTTAAAAGACCCTGAGATACCTTACCTGATCACTTAGTAGGTTCTTTTGAAATGTAATAGATGCTTTATGAAGAATATCTTGGAGTGTTTGTTTGGTTTGGTTTGGTTTAAATTTGTTGTCCCTAGACTTGACTGCTCACCTTGTATAACTTGTGTTTTATCATCTGTCTGTTTCTACCCAGAAGCCTTCCTGGAATTCTGTGGCTTCCCTTGCATGTTCAATTGCTTTTGATCTCTCTGTTGTGTGGTGCAAGGTTGGCATATCTTACTATCCAGTTGTATTACCCCAGTGACATTGTTCTTGAAAGATGTTGATACAGCAGGAGGTTAGTTCACTGTCTTGAAAAGTGCTGTAGAGATTGCTAGACCAAGAGCAAGGCACATGCTGCTACATCATTACTTTATACTAAAAGTAAAGGGGGACTGGTTTCTAACTGTGGACTTGTGGGAACTGAAATTTCATATTCACAACTTAAATTTGGGAATATGATCTGGTCTGTGTTTCTGCTAGTGGCTCAGGAAAGAAGGTGCATTTATGACACCTTCAGGATGTGTACCTTCACATTGCTCCTAAATGTGGTTGGTGAACACTGTTATCCTTGTCTTTATTCAAGTTTCAAACTTAGACAAACTGAGTTAGTAGTAACCTGTGTTCAGTCGTGTATATACGGTCATGTGTACGTTAGTCAGGCTGCGACTGATGTCGTGGACTCTGAACAGGGCACTCCACCTGGTCAAGGGATTCAGGTCTTGGCTGGTGGCCTGGCTTCCATGCATAGTGCTTCCCCCTTGGGCTCAGCTTTTTGCACTGTTGGATGTTTGTGGATTTGTCACCTCCTCCTACCTAGAGCTAGTAGTTTTCATTAATTTGTTTTGTAATTTAGACACTTCACATAAGCTGTCAGTGGACTTGGTGATGTTATCTCTTGACCTTCTCTGTATCTAAAGCTTACTGGTTGTTACCTGAGGTGTTACAAATTTTTGAGTTTCTGGCCCAGTTGTGCTATAAGAATGTAAAGCTGTTACGGATTCATCTATGCTTCTTTGATTTTTGTCCTGTGTATACCTAAACCATTACAGCAAAGCAAATGTAGTCTTTTGGGTAAGCTTACCCCCATAACCAGTATCTATGCATTACTCCTTTTTGCAGTCTATACTGGAATCATCTAGAGAGTTAGAGCTGGGCAAATGTAGTCAAAGACTTAATTTTTGAATGATATATTCAAGCAGCTTGGACAATGTATGGTTGTTCTAATCTATCACTTACTATAGGCATTAAGTGTGGAAAGCTTGAAATAAAATAAGTAAGTTAGTGTTTTGTTGCTTGTAACCTTTCTTTTGACTTACTGAGCTGACCTTAAAAAGCAGAAATTATGTTTTACACAAAAACTTTCCCATTAAACCTTGCTTTCTAAAACAATGTGGTATATGGGCTGTGGGGTGAGTGTGATTACACTGGCATTTTTATCAGAGCTGTTTTCTATTTCTGCCTAATCTCTTCTCGTCTCTTGTACGTATCTGAAAACAATTTTATTTGCCCAACCTCAGTAAACTCATTGTCCTTGTCCCAGATAATTTTTCTCTTGCTTGAATTATTCTGTACAGGCTTAGTCTTGGTGAGGTTACAAGTTAGTGTGAAAAGAAGCTACTTTTCTTATGCAAAATGGAGAGTGACATTTCATGCGATTTTCAGTAACCATTAGAGACAATACTGTAAATATGACATTGAAGTTTAAGAATTGTGCAGGTTTGGAGTCTGGGGTTTTATGGTCATAAAGATGGTGGAATATGTTGAATGCTGTGGTAGGTATGTTCAGTAGAACTTGTCATGAGTGCGCTTCAGGAAATAAAGCATTTAATACATATTAAAACGTAAGACTCAACACATCTGGTCACAGTTTAGTGGGAAGATCACTGGAGCCTTTTGGTGTCCAAGCGTTATGCCAAACCAATCTGCAAAATAATTAGTAAACTGCCTCTCATTGACAAGTGATTATTTACTGTTATTTGCTATTGCTATGTTGGTAAGCAATCCAGACAAGACTGATCCATATTTGGGTCTAGTCACTTCTAATTTTTAATTGTATATAGACCTTATTTTTTTTATACTATATTTAACAATGCCTTTACTGAACTCTGTAGAAGGTAGCATTTTAAGACAAAATGGACTTCCTCTACACAGGTTATTTTCTGTCACAAGAGCATGCTACAAATAGTTTTGAGCAGCTTAGATCCTTTAGGGATTTATGGTTACTCAGGTGCCATGGCAAAATTCATGCTAGCAGCAGGAGTTCCTTGGCTAATATAAATACTTGAACTAGTAATTACAGCCTCTGATCCTCTGCCAATGGTAATTACATCCTCTATTCCTCTGCCCTAAGCTTGGTGAACTGCTGTACTTCAGGAGGAACCAAACTTCTGCTGTCCCTTGCCATCAGGCAGACACTTGGCCAATACCCATTGTACGTGGCTCCCAACGGATCATAAGCTGTAGTTTGAAGAATGCTAGAATAATACAAAGAACACAAAGGATATTTACTTGCAGGATTTTGCTAACAATATGTTGGTCTTGCTTTAGGAAAATGGATACTAGATCTCTTCAAAGCCTAATGCTTGGGGAGTATGTTCATTAAAACTTTATTTTTAATGCCCCTTTTATTTGACAACATTTTACTGTAAAACAGCTTCTCTCTTGAAACGCAGTGGTAGTACTTGGTTTGGTACTTCTTTAGGTTGGGTATTCTTCTTTTACACATTCATCTGGCTTCAAACAGCTACTCATCTTTCAGTCCTGTACACTTTTGGTCCATAGTCTTTTTCCAACCCTTGTGCTGCAGTCATTATCTGCATTTATTTGCTTAATGTCTAATTATTTAATTAGTCATCTCACAGTAAGTCAGATGTAGTAGTTAAGAGGAGCAGCTTTCGGATTTTCTTCCAGATGACCAGTAGCCAGAAGAGGATACAGACTGGAGAGAGTCATGTTCCTAATAGTGCCCTCTGATATTTTGCTAGTGTCCTGATATTGAAATCTGTCCTTGAAAAGCAGTAGATGCACTTCAGTTACTAGTTAATTCTTCTCTATTTGTCTGCTAATCCTCTCAATTACATTGTTATCTGAGCAGGGGGCTAGTTTCCTGTGATTACTTTGTTGTTTGGATGCTTTAGAATTTAACAAACTGAAAACTAATCTACATGTCACATGTTTTCCTTACAGAGTCTGCTGTTCTGTACATTTTGTGTTCTTTTTTGGCAGTGTTTTTCTTTGAGAGGATAATAGTGTCTCTCACCTAATATTTTCCTGTGAAACTTGTTGGGACTTAGTGTCTTTCAGATTCTTTTCTCTATCATATGTGTTGAGGTTGTCTAAGATGGGCAAAAGTGATTAATTCTAACACTTAAAGATGAGTGTAGGTAGCAGGATCACTCTAGTCTCATTTTCTCTAGGAAAACGTGCAAAATAGTTGTTGTGGTATTTACTTATCTTTTGATTTTTCTAGACCTATGTTGGTTAAAAATGAGTCTTTGTCAGTGAAGCTGTATTAGTTATGAGTTGCCTTTATACTCTAGTTAAGAATGAATTTGTCAGCCTGTATATAAGATTCTGTTAAGAGAGGTCATTCTGTATCCTTCTCTGTGCAATTGTGCTTTTTCTTCAAGAGTCATTGTCTTTCAGGTGTTTTCTGCTGTGTATTTGAATTTAGTAGGATGCTTATTTGGAGGAGAATGTGTAGGGTGAGGGTATCATGTTGGACAGCTAAAATAGTTGACATTCATCTATGTCTTTACTAAAGCTCTATCTAGACAAAATTGAGTATTAGCTATGTGTCTTTGTTCTAATGAGACTGCATTGGGAGGAGTCTTGTTGGCATGTCAAGGGAGGTGATACTTTCTCTCTATTCAGCACTGATGAGGACATATCTGCAGTACCACATATCCCATATCCAGTTCTGGGATCTCCCATTATGAGGGACATGGACATACTGGAGAAAGTCTAACAAAGGGCCCCTAAAATGATGAAGGGATTAGAGCATCTTTTGAAAGGCTGAGTGAGCTGGGACTGTTCAGCCTGGAAGAAGGCATGGCTCAGAGGGGTCTTAACAATGTATAGCCAAGGTCTTGCCAAACTGTGTAATTAAGCAGCCTGAGTTTGTGTCCTAATCCTTCAGGGTCTGTAAGTGAGGTTTTGTATCAGTCTGGACTGAGAAGTGCTGTGGTTTCTTTTGAATGTGCTCTCTCCTTTACTTCATCTGTAAGTGGTTGTCTTACTGGTTCTATAAAATACAGCGCTATTGCTATTGTTACTAGTTAATGTCGAGGGGTAAACCACATCTTATTGTTGAACATGGGAAATAGTCCCACATATCCTTAGGCAACCATATCTGATTAATGGCTATTCAGCATGAAAAACTAGGAAAAAAGACAGGACACGTAATAAACACCCAGATACACAGACCATCAAGAATGAGAGATAATTAAGAAGATACCAAAGACCAAAACTATTAGACTGTTTGTTGATAGACGATTGAAGGAAAAGCTCAAAGCCTTGAGGGAAACAAGTTTATAGTTTGTCTCATGGACAAGAGCAAGTTGATTATGGGATATTTGAGAGGGCTTGTGGGATTGTTTAAAAGTTATTATGGATCACCTAGCAGAAGAGCCAAAGGCAGGAAAAAGAAGTACAAGAAATCTACTGATAAACAAGCTTCTGTGCAGTATGTTATCACTGCAGTAATAATTTAATAAGAAAATCTATCCTGTTAAACACCGTTCCTGATTATTTTCTTGGTTGAGGGTTCTCTTTGTTCTCTGTGTGTGTGATGCTAGTGAACTTCTACTTGGAAAGGAAAACATCGCTGGGCCTTGAAGCCCACCAGCTTTAGCTTCACTTTAGCAGCTTGATGTGCGCACTTCTGCTTTCACTTAAAAGCACCAAGCCACAGGCCTTAATAGAAGGTCAAATGGAGGTCCCACTGCCATAGTTAAGTTCTAAGGCAGCAATATTATGTTTTATAATGAAATAGGTTTTTTTGAAGTTTTGGTTTTCTGCTTCATGAACTTGAGTCCTGAGGGGAGTGTTCTTGTGTCAGAGTGTATTTTTATTCAAAAGCAAAATATTTGTGGTAATTGCAAAATTAAATAATCACAATTATTTCCAAGCAGTACTGCATGTTGAGAGAATAAAACACTGCAATTCAAATGCTTTTGTTTGAGGTTTGAAAGTAAGAGTTGGCATCACACAAACTATTGTAATAAAATCTTTTCTACGCTCATACTAGTATGGAAGTATGGAATTGTAAGAATTAAGTATGGAATTGTTAAGAATTAATGAAATTTATTTGAAGTCATATAGTAACTTACATAAGGAAGAAGTCAGCATATGAAGATTTTACAAGCTTATTAAACAAAGAAAATGCTTTGCAATAGGATCCCTTTTCCTTAGATGTGAATGTCTTTACCCTAGTGGGTAAAGACTGAATAGGAACATAGCCTTGGGCAGTATTGACTGTCCTGGTCCCTAAAACCAAGTGGTTTTTTAAGAATTTTGTTAACTATTTTTCTCTGAAAGTAATCTAAGGGTAAAATGATCTCATTGGTAAATTAATTACTTCATCTTGTCCTTATAACTCCTGGAAAAGGATTTTACAATTTTGTTAGAATTTGTTTGTTAATCACTAGTAATTTTTAAAATTTTGCTACATTGCAGATGATAATTTAGACTTTTGAGAATGCTTAGAGAGTGGAAGTTCTTAAATGGAAAACAGGAATGCTAGTAGATGTTCACAAATATTTGGTACTGGAGATGTTTATTAGGAATTGTGTATTTGTTTTTAAGCAACCATGATTCTTTTTGACCATCTTTGATACTTGGGCAGTTTAGATTAGAAGATTGTTGGAAATTGTCTGATCTCCTGTGTTTTTTCACAGAATCACAAAATGGCTGAGGTTGGAAGGCACCTTCTGAGGCCATCTGGTCTAACCTTCCAGATCAAGCAGGGTCATCTAGAGCTTGTTGCCCAGGACTGTCCAGGCAGGTTTTGATTATCTCCAAGGTTGGAGATTTTACAACTTCTTTGGACAACCTCTGCCAATGTACAGTTACCCTCACAGAGAAATGGTGTTTCCTGGTCTTTGACAGCACCACTCATGTTTCAGTTTGTGCCCATTGCCTCTGATCATGCCACTGAGCACCTCTGAAAAGAGCCTGGCTCTGTCCTGTTTTCACTCTCCCTTCAGGTATTTGTATATATTGATAAGATTGCCCCTAAGCCTTCTCTTCTCCAGGCTGAACAGTCCCAGCTCTGTCAACCTCCACTTTTAGGAGAGGTGCTTCAGTCCCTTAATCATCTTCGTGGCCCTGTGCTCGACTCTCCAATATGTCCATGTATCTTTGGTACCGGGAGTCCAGAACTGTACTGAGTAATAGTTTCTCAGTAGTAGAATTGTGTTAAGAAAAATAAATATCTTCTCTGACGTTCTGTAGTAAGACTGATTTATAATAACTGATTTTTATATAGTGGCAGTTGTATTTATTTCCTGTAGTCCCTTCTGCATGCATAGGGCTTTAGCACTAATGTTTGTTAAGGTTAATAACAATGTAACAGCTTTTTAACTCATGTTTATGATCTATATTGTAGAACAATAGATGAAGACTTGTTGTAGTAATCATGACTATGGAAAAAGTGATTTTGATCAAATGGATTGGGTGGGTATATAGATGCTTATTTCTTTTTGACTGCTGATTGTCTTCAGCACTGGAGAAGTTTTGCTAGCATGTCTATGGTGTTCTTAAAGCAGTTTTGGAACATAGTGCTAGACTGGTGAAGTTTGTGATGGAACAAACTGTGGTTTCTGACAGTGACTTTGAGTGTGCCTAATGAAGCAGTAATGAAACCTTCATCATTTCTAGATGATTGCTTCTTGTGTGGTATTACCCAGTGTCATGGTTTAGGGCCACCCAGCTGTCAACAAAGCATAATGCAGCTGATCACTCACTTGTAAGAGAAAATGTTTCAAGGGTTGAGTCAAGGACAGGGAGAGTGCACTCACCAATGATTGTTGTGGGCAAAAACCAGACTGGACTTGGGGAAAAAATATCAATTTCACTTGAACAACAATACTAATGTACTAATCAAATCAGAGCAGGATAATTAGAAACACAACCACATCTTAGAACACCTTCCCACCACCCCTCCCTTCTTCCTGGGCTCACCTCTGCTCCCAGATTCTCCACCTTTTCCTCTCCAGTGGCCCAGGGGGACAGGAAATGGGGGTTGCAGTCAGTTCATGACATGTTGTTTCTGATGCTCCTTCCTCCTCAGGAGGAGGACTTCTCACAGTCTTTTCCCTGTTCCATTGTGCTGTCCCTCTTACAGGAGACAGTCCTCCATGATCTTCTCCAATGTAAGCCCATCCCATGGGGCTGTAGCACCTCACAAACTGCTCTGGTATGGGTCCCTTCCATACGGTGAACTCCTCCCAGTGAGAGTCCTCTAATGCAAACTTCTTTCAGTCATGGCCTTCCTCAGGTGCAGCCATCTGCTCCAGTGTGGGGTCCTTCACAGGCTGCAGGTGGATATCTGTTTCACTGCTAACCTCCATGAGCTGCAGGAGGTGAGCCTGCTGTCTCACCATGGGCTGCAGGGGAGTCTCTGCTCCTGTACAATTCACCCCCTCCTTCCTCCCTGACCTTGATGTCTCCATGGTTATTTCTCTCACATCCCACTCCTCTTCAAAACAAAAGAACTTGTCCAGCAGATTCCCCACCTCATCTGAAATATGTTACTGCAGAGGTGCTTCTTCCCTCAATGATGGGCTCAGCCTTGGCCAGAGGAGGGTCTGACTTGGAGCCAGAATTGCTTGTAGAAGCTTCTCACAGGAGCCACTCTTGGTGCCTCCCTGCTAGACACAAACCCAATGCAGCTCATAACTTTTATCAAATTATGCAGAAATGTTGGTTTTCTTAATTTTCTTCCCATGAATGAAGGGAAGAGAGAGAGAAAACCTTCAAATCATAATTGTAAAACCTCAGGGAAACATTGCTGTCTGAGTGACCTTCTCCTCCTCCAATAATGCTCTGTTGATGCAAGTTAATTGAATCAGCAATGTGTAGTTGAACTGAAGAACAGATTCCAGGTTACCTTGGAGTAATGGAATCAATATTTAGTTTGTGAACCTGGGAGAAAGATAGCAAAATGGCATGTCTTCTGTTCATGAATAATACCAGAAAAAAGAAACAAAAGATCCACGCAGCCAAGGAATGGTAAGCAGTATTGAAGAGATAAAGAAATATTTGCATGTATCAGAAGTTGGAAGTGAAATAAAGCAAATTGTTTCATTTTCTAGGCTTGTTGGGAAGATGAGTGTTCCAATAGACTATTTACTCAGTTTTAAACTTGCTAGGTATCTGGAACTGGATGCAAAAAAGACTGAGGACTAAATTAAAAGTTGTGAAAACCATTGGTAAGGGGCAAGTCAATGGGGAGACAGCTGATAAAAATCACTCAAGAACCTTCAGAATTATAGGAAGTGGTATTATTTAACAGAAGATTTGGATTTTGCTGACAAGGTAGATTTCTAAGTGGCTACTGCATGTAATTAAAGCATGAAAGACACTATATGCTATTGTAAGAAAGATGGAATTAAGAATCTGTTTTTTTGTGAAAATATCTAATGAGCATCTTGGTAACTGTTAACTTCATCTTTATGCTGGAGTGCAAAAAGCACAAGAGTTAAGTTCATTTACATATTTTCACCCTCACATGTAAGTGAAATGAGTGTATGCATAGGAATGGTATAAAAACCAGCAACAGTTCACTTACCAATTAAACAAGGTTTTATTATTGAAAAAATTTGCTTTAAAGACTAAATATTTATCTGCAACCTAGATGTTATTTATACCTCAGTGTGTATATGAAAGCTAGACATTTGCAAATGGAAAAAAATCAATTGCTTTCAGAAGCAAATGCCTTAGGAAAACATTAATTATTATTCTGAATGCATTTGACAAATGCTGAGCTGAAATTTGAAGTTTGGTTTCTTCAAAGTTCTTTAACTTACTAGGTAAATATCTAGGACATGCTAGCAGTGGTTTTTTCTTCTGCCATGAAAAATTTGTCTTTTGGAAGCTTAAATTAACAAAATATAAAAATACAGTATTTATGTATATAATATTAATA
>JANIJG010018833.1:45066-66418 GCA_024611175.1 Megaceryle torquata
AGCGTAAACCAAACCCTCAAAACCATCTTCAGCCTTATGTGGCTACTGACACCTGTATCAACCACTAGAGATTCATGAGGGAAGTTTTTTCCTGTCCTTTGAAAATGTTGTTGTTACATTAGTACTGAGTTCAGTAATGCCAATCTGTATTATTTATTTCTCTTCTTCCACACTTTGGTGTTGCTATATTAAAAAAAAAATCTAAATGTGTTATGTATTAAATGTTGGCCCATTGTAGAAACATATTTAATAATGTAAAAAGCATATTTACTTCAATAGTTTTATTAGTTTTGAGAAATGTTGTTTCCTATCATATAGGTCATGTGCGAACAATTCCTGTGCAATAAATGTTGTTAACTGAAATTAATTGTTTGCTTTAGTTTTTATTGAGCACATTTCAGTGTAAGTGATGCTGAAATAACTTCTAATAGCTGAAAAAGCCTTGGCAAAAAAATCCTTATTAATTTTGCATAACACTTGAGATTTGTAACATGCTGTGAAAGGTTAAACCCCAACTTTTTTCAAAAGAAAATTGATCAGCCCTAAAATGTCAACTGTCTAGGTACAGCATCATACCTGCATGCTAACACTCTTCTCTTATTTCACGTTCCCCAGCTGCATAGCATTTGCATTGTGACATTTGGTTACAACATTAGCAAGATAGCTGATGTTTCAAAATCAATCAGGTTTTGTTGGTATGAGGCAGCCTGCAACTTAGTTGGATGTCGAGGGCGTTTTTGTGAAATGTAATTAAATTGAGTTCCTGGGTTCTGGCAATATCTGCACCTCATGACTTCTTAGTGGTGTCTGCAAAATCTTACAGTTTCACAGACTATATAAGGTTATAATTTCAAAGATTAAAAAAAAAAAAAAGGCAAAGTAATCTCAGAAGTACAAAACTTTTCCAGACATTCTACTTTAAGGCAAGTATTTTGCTGCCTGGTGCATTAAAGGGCAAGACAGAGGAATAGGCTCTTCTACTGGAGAGTTCATATACTTTAAAACTACTTTTTAGGGAATTGCTATCTAAAATTCAGGTTTTGTTGAAAATGAAGTTGTTTTAAAGTTTTAGTATTGCTACTCATCCATAATACTTCTAATCAGAGAGAAATGTATTCAGAAGCCTTTTGTGACCATTACTTCCCCATTTAGGCTGTATTCTGGAATAAAAGGTACATTGAAACTAGTGTTTCTCTTGGAAGACAATCTAGATTGTAGTGGGAAAAAGGTTTTACCTGAGCAATTGATATTTGAAATCAGATGTCAGTGCATAGTGGAGTCTTCTCCCGTTTTAAATAAAAGCGTGGTCTTGATTACATGCATTGAGAAACCTGCCTGATGCAATCCTGTGTAATGTGCTCTAGGCAAACTTGCTTGGGTGGGGTGTGGTTTGACTAGATGATCTCTAGAAGTCCCTTCCAACCCCAAAGATTCTGCGATTCTGTAGTTGGGACTACGAGGGGGAACTGTAAGAGGAACTGAGATGTAAAGGCCTATTATTTACTGTAATCATGCTGGGTATATGCATGGTTCATGTTGATCCTAAATACTATAAATATATAGAGAGTACTTTAATGCATGTAGTGTATCTATAATAATATAGTGAATGTTATGCCACAGTCCTTAAGTAAGTAGAGCTAAGATGTTTCTACAGCATTGTTTTTAACCTGTTCTGTATCTTAAAATGGTGAGGGGAGGAGAGCTTCCCAAATGCTTTTGTAGCATCTCCTGGAGATTGTTTTTTCTTTTGATCTAAGCAGAAACTCAGAAGAATAGCTAAGCTACATAAACTAGGGATAAAGAGAAAAATCCTGAATTAAGGTAAAAAATACAACTACAGGCAGGAAAGTCCCTTGTTCTCCCTCGACTTCCCCTGAGGAATGGGGGAGAGATTCAAGAAGGGCAAAAAAAAGAAAACTCATGGATTGAGGTAAAGGCAGCTTATTAAGTGCAGGGGGAAAACAAAAACAATCAAACAAAAAATCTAAGTGATGAACACCACCAGCAGACCAATGCTCAGCCAGGCCCTGAGCTATGGTCACCTTGGGCAGCTGTCCCTCAGTTTTATTGCTGAGCACTATGTTAAATGGTCACAGTTGATGGCAGACTTTTCCAGATGGCAAAGGTAACTGGCTTTTTTCTGTTTGTTGGTTTTGGTTCAAGCCTTTTCTTTAGGGTTTATGGCTGCCTTGATCAATCCCTACTTTAACCTTCTTTCATCTTTGCATTTGGATTAGAGCTATTCCTTCACACCCTTTGTTAGGGGTGTAACTATCATAGCAGAAATAAACAGAGAAAGACATTCCAGGAAATCTTTTAATCTGTGCTGCAGAAGGCTTCCAAACCTGTCAGATCTTAATGCAGACCCCATTCCCCAGTGTAGTGGAGCACATATAGAGATGATGTTTGTTCTGGAACTGCCAGGGGAGATACAAGTTAACTAATTGAAGTGGCCCCTGTAGAGAAGTGCCTCTATTTCCAAGAACTTCAGAGTGCCTGCTGGGAACTGTGGGCTCAGCTTTAAAAGTATTGTGCATTTTAGAAGTGCTTTTAGCACTTGTTAGATCAGTCCTCAGTTCAAAGCCTCTCCAAGCCTCCTTCAAGTAAGTTTTGCTCTGAATCATGGAGTTAAGAAGGAAGAATTTACTGGGGGGGAAAAAAAAAACTTGGTTACTTTCCAGGGACTGAGTGTTCTTTGAGGTACTGTGTCCGTAGACATATTCACAGTGCAGTCAACCTCCCTTGTAAATACAAGTCCCATATAATGTAATCCTCCGTGTCTGGGTTTTTAAAGAACTGAGAAGGCAAAAGGACACTAAGCCTGCTTGTGCATGTGGACAGCATGCCTTCAGACACCTCTTGTTGTTCTAGGAGGACTCAGCAGTTGATAAGGAAATACCTGTGGTAATAAATTATAGTTTAGGTTCTCTAATATACCCTTCTAAAGGGGACTCACACCCCACACCCCTTCTGTTAAACTGGGGAAAGAGCCTGGAGTAATTCAGTAGCCTGCCTCAGTTAAAAGTAACCTTTGCCACAAACCCCTTCTTTCTTTACTTTCCTTTTAAGCCTTCCATGTCATTTTTATTGATGACATCTAACTTAATATGATTTTTTAAAAATAAAAAGTATTCATCAAGTGGTCTGGCAGCATATTAAATTTTTCATGTGCAATACAGCTAATTAGGACATCTCATTTAGAAAGTAAACTATTTGTGAAAAGAATATTTTACATTTTTTTGTGCAGAGAAGCACTTGGCAAATAGCTTGCACATGATAACCTCAAGATCAAGAAATTCACTCATAAAAAATAGAGACAAGTTAATTAAGCCATGATAATCTTGTTCTTGATTGCCATGTATATGACTGTCATTGCCTTCCTGGTAGTATGTGGAGCTGCTACTTAACTTCAGGCTTCATATTAAGTTAACTTTTTTTAAGATTTATAGTAAGTCTTTGATAACATGCAGTTTCATGTGCTGTTCACATGTGAGACCAATTCTTAGATATCAACCTGTAAGTTGTCATCTTTTTACCTTCATTATTACTTGAAGTACCATTGACAAATCTTAAATAATTCTCACATTCTTGTATTTTTCCAATCATTGTGTGCTTTCTGCATTCTCAAATTGTTACCTTATCCATGCCATGTGAAAATGTCCTGTTTGTCTGCCACAAATGCAGCCTAGTGAATGCTAGAGATGTGATTTTTGTGTAGAGTTCAATAGAACAACTCAGCTTCTTGCTCTTCTACAAGATTGAATAAAAAATCTGAGTTTTGTCAAAACTGTATAAAGCTTCCATTTGGAAATTCTGGTTACTTCAAATATATGAAGATTCTGGTTTGATTTTTCTCTCCAACGCTGGTGACTGGTAGTAAAGCTAGTATAAAGTTGGACTGACATGGGCATCTGGAATTTCAGTTTATTAATTCCTTTTCCTGATATTGTTAAATATTCTTCCTTCTTTCTCAGTTTGAAATGTTTGATGTTGATAACGTGGTGCTTAGTTTGCCTCCGTCATCTGTATCACTCCTCCCGGTTTTCACCATCTCAGTTTAACTCTGAGGTGTCCACATGTTCTGTCCGTGGCTCACTCTGCCCACACCTCTGATCATCCAGGTCTTGGAACTGGAAATAAGATCTTAAGTCTGCTGTGGTTTATGTTCTCTGTAAATTAAACTGCTTCAGCATGATTAGAGTTTGGAGCTGTGCTCCTTACTTGATGATATTTTGAAAGCTAATTTTATTTCCAGTGTGGCTCAGAAAAAAATATGTTTGGGAAGAAAGACTTTAAAGTTTTACCTTTTATTTTTATAGTCCAGCTAAGTTAATGGAAAACATGCTCTTTCAGTTTTTTATTTGTTCAAATATTTTGATGGGCCCTGCTCAGCTATGTTGAGGTCTTCTAAACAGTGTTTAAGGAAAACTGTCCGTAGTTTTAGATAGCAAAGAACAGTGTTATGAGGATCCCACATTATCCTGAAATAAACATTTGAACTAACCCACCAAAGTATCTGTTGAAGGAATTGAAAGGTGTATGATGATAGTCTCACAAGAGAATATTCTGTAGGCAATATAATGGAGGAAAATGGGGATTCATTTTACTCCTAAAATTTTCAGATTGCAGAAACTGTTGGTGAAAAAAAAAAATTAGGAAAAGCACTGGTCATGTGGCTTCTCCTGTGACATCAAGGGATTGTTTTTTTCTCCTTTATTGGTGGTTCCTGAAACAGACAGCATAGGCCACTTCTTCCATAGTCTTTCATTGCAACGTCAAGAAAAAACTTGTTTAAACACCAAGATCATTAGTTTTTGTTTCTACCTCAGTTCCTACAAGTCTCCCAAAACTTTTTTAAAACAGTGTTTTGTTTCATTAATGTTTATGTAAAAGTCTAGTTTATTGTGTATATAATTTTTGACAATAATATCAATACTTTTGCAGGTTTTGAATTCTACTGTTTTTTGCTTCTTACACCACTATCCTGCTTGACTTTTGTAAATATTGTCTTGTCAGGAATGCAGAATTTATTTATAACTAGGAAGAAATTGTGTGTGTGTGTGTGTGTTTCCATGCTTGAATGTAGTATTTAAAGTACTCTATAGAGAAAAGTACCGTATGCTTGTCTCATGTACCAATATACATATGTATGTGAGTGTGCACACAAATAATGTTTTCTGAATCAGTTATTAATAGAAAGAGAAGCAGATGGTACTTCAGGTAATTTGGGCTCTGTTCTGGTTTTAGCCAGGTGGAATAACTTGGCTGGTATTTAGAAGGCTTCCAAGTTCTTTTCAGAAATAATTTCTGGTTTTCTGATTCTGTTTAAAATGAAATCAGAGTTACTTTATAGAGGACATGCATATATAGAACAATATGTGTATTGGCCATTAACACTTCAGTGGTAAAAAAAGTTTTCTATCAAAAGAAATTTCTGAATAAATATAGAGTATACTGAATATTTAGTGTACCATACTCATCTCAATCTAGGTTCATAAATTAAGGGAATGCAGATAACAGCTTAATTGCCAAGATACTTGTTTTAAAAAAGGATGAATGGATTGCTGAGACTGCCTGATTTTGCTGCAGCAGTCAGATTGGATTGAGTACATTTGGGTTACCCAGGACTGAGAAGAGCTGTGTTTTGAAGTGGTGATTGCTGCAGGTCAGGACTGGTTTAACAGCTGAAATGGCCCCTTCTTCCTTCCCTCCTGTCCTTGTGTTCAGTAGATTCAACTTTCACTTGATAGACTAGCTGTTTTGAGCCTCCTGTCATTTAGCTGGTGGTAGATATTGCTGGCTTGAGTTGCAAGTTTAATATTTGGCTTCGGCGTAGCAGCAAAGGTTATGAAATGAATGTGATGAATGGCTTTTCTTTCAGGAAAATATTACACTCCTCCATATTCACATGGTTACCTGTGAGTAGATGAAGCTTGATATGGACTTTCTTACAGTTACAAATAAACCCCCCCGTACCCAAACACTGAGCACAGCTTTTTCTGGATTGTATTTATTTGTGGGTTATAAGTAGAAGTTGCAGCCTGCTAGTTAGTCCTACTTCAGTGCTTGCTTTTACTTCAGTGGTGGAGCCAGCAAGGTGGTGCTAAGAGGTTTTTTGTGGTTTTTGTGTGTGTGTTTTTTTTGTTTTTATAATAAGATTTTTTTTTTTAAAGAGCATGCTGTTCTGTTAGCTGTAAAATACTTAAGAACTTGATGGTTATTTATACAAAGTGAAATATGCTAAAATATTAAATTTGTATGAGGGTTGTTTTCAAAATACAGCCTAACTTAGCAGCAATAGAATAATGGCATACATGTTACATTAAATATTTTATATTAGATGTGTCAGCAGCATCAGAACTGCTATCCTTGGCACTTCTATAGGTGTAGACACCTATATACTGATATTAAACAAATTTAATACATCTATTTTTCCAACTATTTTAGTTAATACACCAATTAACTGGTCTTCTGTAATAGTGGGACATCTGCTTGTTGATTTATAGACTATCAGGTTTATCTTTTCAGAAAAAGTTTAATTATTTCACATCATAGGAAAATTATATTTTAAAAAAAGTATGTATTTTATGGAAACATAGTCATCTAGGTTGGAAAAGATTTTTCAGATCATTGAGTCCAACCATTAACCCTACTCTTCCAAGTCCACCACTAAGCAATATCCCCAAGCACCACATCTATACAGCTTTTAAACACATCCAGAGATGGCAACTCAGCCCACCTCCCTGGGCAGCCTGTTCCAATGCCTGACAACCCTTTCAGTGAAAATTTTTTTCCTAATGTCCAGTTTAAACCTCCCATGATGCAGCTTGAGGCCATTCCACTAGTTAGTTGTGAGAAGAGACCAGCACCTACCTCTCTACAACGTCCTCTCAGGTAGTTGAAATTTAGTTCGGAACAGTCAAATTACAACATACAGGTTATGACAATTTAAAAAACCCAACAGTGTACAGAGAGGCATATGCATGTAAAAGTCATATAGTGCTAAATATTATGTAAATTTTTCTCCCTCTATATATATTCTGTAATTGTTAGAAGGCAGTCTAGGTAGAATGTGACTTCCAGTGCAAATATCTTTGGAAGAAAGTATACCACTTTCAATGATGTCTTGCTATTTAATTCAAATGGCTTTGTAATTTTAGAAAAAGTATTTTTCACTGTTTTGTTAATGTGTTAATATTTATGCTAACTTCAGATTCTGGGAGGCTGTGCTTAGTTGCTTTTCATAGGGTAAAGTATGTTTTATCCAATGTTACATGAAGTTCTATCAACAGAGGGTGATTTCTTGTATCATTCATGCTTTGTGCTATCAAGTTTTTTGAAGCTAATATTTTACTAACTGAACTTCTGTTTTCTCCTAGCTGACAGCACGATCGTTGCCTTCCATACAGTCTGATGAGAGACTACAACCACTGCTTAATCATCTCAGGTAGCATAAGCTGAAAGCATGAATGTATTCTTTCACACAGATTAAAATAATTATATAAGTAGAATGTTTTAGGTAATTTAGGTTTTTTTTCAGATCCCTCATCTGTGAATTTGGCTTTGGAAAAAACCAAACCTGAAACTATC
Source organism: Megaceryle torquata (assembly GCA_024611175.1). Taxonomy (NCBI): domain Eukaryota; kingdom Metazoa; phylum Chordata; class Aves; order Coraciiformes; family Cerylidae; genus Megaceryle; species Megaceryle torquata. The sequence goes on from JANIJG010018833.1 coordinate 52,657, forward strand.
CCTTTGGCTTAACAAGAGCTTTCTAACTTATATTAAACATAATTTACAGAGTTGGTGTTGCTTCTAAGTAAGAAGATATTTGTATCTTTTATTAAAAAAAATTGTAGTAAGGAAAAAAATGTTAAATTTCTTTATGAACAAAGCAGGTTCTAAATTACACTGCTTAGAGTATGGACCTTGCTTGTAGCAAATAGTTTCTATTATATGATTTTTTTGGGGAAGATTTCTCTGTTACTGTCATTGCTGTGGAGCCCTAGTCTCTTCTTTTAATGGACCTAAAGAGACAACTGAAAATGTGAACCATTGAGTGCTCTGCAACACAGGTGAAGTAACCTGCCTCTTTCTTAGGGTAGTATAGAATATATAGAGAAGCTTTCTATTTTCTTGAATGTGTTTGGGGATGAAGAGTAAGAAAAAAATACTTTTTTGCTGTTCTTCAGGTTAAGCATAGATTTGGTCTCTGTGGTATATGTACGTTGCTTTTTACCACTTTATATTGTTGGGGGGAGTTTTCTTATTAAAGTAGTAGGCAGGAGGACAAAGACCACCTAATCAGAGGGAGATGCATTGGCTTAGAATCACTGAATAATTTAGTTTGGAGTGAACCTCTGGAGATCATTTAATCTAGCCCTTGCTTAATGCAGATCTGGTTAGATCAGGTTGCTCAGGTATTTATTCAGTTGAATTTTTAATATCTCCAAGGATAGAGATTTACTTAAATATTGAATGTCAGTAATGAAAGCTGTTTTTGAACACATACAGCTTTGCATTAAGATCACTGAAATAATGTTGAATGAATTGGAAATGGAAGTGGTGATGCTCTATTGTGATAGCACTGCACTGGAATTAGGATGCAGACCTGGTTAGCATGTTCTTTATTTCTTATGGTGCTCAACTGCTCAAGGTTTCTGTATCCAAAACCTGACATTTTATTTTGATTTTAAAAAATAAAAAAAAATTATAATGTAGGAATAATTTAATCTTTTATTATTTTTAGTATAAATCAGAACAGGAAAAATGGCTTGCATTTTATCTCTGCTTATATACATAAAATTGAACTTTGTTCAAAAGCAGTGAATAAGAAAGAAAATTGCAGTGTAACTGTTACATAGCTGGTTAGGGGATACTTGTGAATGCCAATAACCTTCCATGTTTTTAGTTCCCTACATCATACTGGGATTCAAAAGATATACCTCAGTGGCATACCTTTCTTTATTTGAAGGTAAAGAATAATTAGGTTAGCTTTTTATGAATCGTGCTCTCTAGGAATAATTACTGAGAAATGTGAAATTTCTTTTGATATATGCTATGCATCTATCTAAGTGGGACAGCCTTCAGTGTCACAGCAATCACAATCCCCCGTACTTTATTTTTAAATACAGGAAAAGGAAAGGTTGCAAAAAAAAAGCTGGCTTAACATCAGCTACGTTAACAAGGATACTGTACCCTACATTTATGCAAAAAGGTCTTTTTTTTTTTTTTTTTTTTTTTCTTTGCACATTTTTATGTTAATTTGAGCATGCATGTTTAATGACTGGTAAGTTACTTCCGTTTTGCTTTTGTGAATATGAAGAGGCTGTTCCCCACACATCTTGTCACCAACTGGAAAAAGAATTACACAAACACTTCCAAGTTTGCTTTTTGGAAGTTCCTTTAAAAATAGACAAAATACATCAAACCTTACAACTTGAAAATCAAGGTCTAGCAGTGAACAGACAGATGACCGAATAGGTCTTCTCTGTTATTTATTTCTGTGAATCTCTGATTTGTTTTTGCTTCACCTTGCTCATGAGAAAGGAGAATAGTAGTTAGTTGTAGGCTCTCCTCTGCCTTCATTGTGTGAATTCTGACAGCAGTATTTTATTTTTGGCATATGTCAATAGAGCTTTATCAGGGGAACAAAAGCGTAGATAGAAATGTATGAAAAGAGCATACAATTGAAGGTTACAGAGCATTGTTTGGTTGTTAATGCCCCACATTATTTTTTTTTGGCAGCTATTCATATCTGCTTGTGACTTTTAAATTAGTTAGTCTTCAGAAAAGGTCATTTTACTGGGGGTTATGTCTGCATAAACATTTTAATCTGTATTTTTTTTTTAATGGATATAATGTGTTTTGTAATTGGACTGTTCTGGATTAAATACATACTTCATCTGTGACTTAGGTCCTCTTTTTATCCTATTCTGTTTCATGGGTGCTTTTTAATATTAATTGTACTAGACAAAAAAAAGAGACCATTAATATTTGATGCAAGATTGTGCTAAGAGTTTTCACATGCTCACAGTAGACTACAAGGAGATTTAATTTGCTAAAAGTTTAACAATTTAATAGAAATGAGAACTTTATGTCTAAATGCATGAGAAGAACACTTCTGCAACGTCTGCTTTCAAATGAGTTTCCATGGTTTTTGTGATGAATTACAGGGTCGTACCACTATAGTGTTGAAAATCTTCAGCAGGAATAATTCAAAGACAGAAAAAAACCTGTTGTATGTAATCTCATCAAACTACTATAGGACTGTGCTTGACTTGGCTCAATCTGATGAAGAGGAGTCTTAGGTATGATCAAATATCAGCCTACAACTGTTTGAAGGGAAAACATTGCAATATTGGGATTCTTGAAGCTACCAGAGGATATGAAAAATGACAGGGGTCACATAGAGAAGCTTGGGAGGTTCAGATTGAACATTAGGGAGAAATGCCTCTGGTAGAATGATAGGTGCAGCAGATTGCCCAGAGATGTGCAATCTTGGTTTGTGTAGTTTTTCAGGATGCAGCTAGAAAAAGCTATATCTCACCTGAGTAGTGTTGGCAGTAGTCCCAGTTGAAGTGGGGGGTGGGACTAAATGGTCTTCCAGCATCCTTTATAAACAACATTTTGTATGATTCTATTAATTCAGTCTTCAAATGATGATTTACAAGATTGATGTGGAAACAAAGTGTTTTGCAAGACTGGATTTTTTTGAAAATGAATACCACAATATCATGCAGACATGTTCACCCTCCCTCTTGATTATGCTCATCTCACAAGCAGGTAAAGAAGAATGCACACCTCGGTGGCTTGGTGTCATTTACTATTCTCAAAAGTTACAAAGTGCCTTTCATATCCTTACTAAATCTCATGGTATATTAACACATCTGTGAATGGTACTGCCATTATCAGAACAGTCAATGTAGATCCCACTCTTGGAGACATTGAAACAATGGAGTTTTCTTCTTGGTCAACAGTGGTGTGAATGTATGTGTTGATCTTCAGTTGCAAGATATGTTTAGAAAAGTTACGGTAACTAAGATTTTTGAGTTTTAGAAAGACAGTTTTTGAGTGATTGAGTCAGGCTGAATGGTGAGACACAATAATGTATCTATGGAGGTTAAAAAAAAAAAATTCCAAGTGAAGACATTGCTGCTTGCATTTCAGGAAACCACAAAAAGAAATTAGGAAGAACTATAGATATTTCTAGGTGAGTGAGAAGCTTGATATGGATCAGGAAGTAACCTCAGAAGCTACGTGGGGAAAAAGAGAAAGGATGAGTCCAGAATAAGAGCTAAAACTGGAAACAAAAAAAAGAGGTGAAAAAAAGCAAAAGTGATCACAAGCCTGGTTGGTTTGTGTTGTAATGTGTTATGAAACCAGCAACAGGAGGCTCTTTGGCAACATTTAATGAAGAAAAAATAGGACCATTGTTCATGAAACAAAGGATAATCTTCATTTTTTCAAATTTTTTTTCAAGGTTGTTGAGATTTTTTTTAATAGAAATCTAGAGAAAATAATGGCAATCTGTGGAAAAAGCAAAATGGTTTGTTTGTTTGTTTGTGTGGGATTTGCTAACTGACTGACATTTTCCTAATTGGTTGTTTTAAAAATATGCTTCAATTGTATTATTTTTAGACTGTGTTTTTTGTTTTGTTTGTAGTTTGTCCAAGTGATGCAGATCTGCATCAACAAGGAAATTTAGATACTTCTTTAGTAGAATCAGTAGTAATAGGTATACACAGCTCAAATACTTTTAATTATTTATCCATTGTTGTGTAATGGAAAAAAAAAAAACCTGTTAACTGTAGTAGGCTTGTGTAGTACTCCAGACTAAAGAGCAAATGAGTGCATTTATAATTAAACAAATTAATTGTACTGTAGTAAAATCGACTGTTAGCTATATGTTTTCACACTTTACAGTGTTGAAATGTCACAAAATAATATGTAGCTCCTAGTATTATCATTTAGCTAAATTCCTTTTTTCTCAACATCTATATGCCTTTCAGAAGATTTAAGAAAATACATTTGCTAAGTTACTTGCAAAATCCCTCTTGCACAAAGTAAGTTGTTGATAGCCAGACTGCAACCTGATGTTTGGACCAGTATGCTGTATCCAAAGCCCCTGTTTGCTTTATTGCTTGCTGTACTGTCAACTCTTGAGAATTTACTTGGGTTCTGCTCTAAGCATTTCTCTTGACATATTCTTCAGCCCTGTATATAGCTTAATTCAAGAAGTCTGTATATCAAAACCTAAAAGCTTGGCATTAGATACTTGTATTTATTTGATTTGAAATTTCTTTGATGACAATGTCTACATGACTGTCTCTGCTGTAGTGTAGGGTTCAGTTCGGGTATCAGAAGTAGCTTTATTACAGTATGAATGAAAGATGAGGCAGTACATGCAGACTCGTGAGTTATTTTGGCTGGACAGTTGCTATCAGGAGTTAATAGGTGTTTGTGTCATTGTGTGGTAGAAGCCTTCCCATTTTTTTTATTGGTATACTTAAGTAGTTGTTCAGCTTTTACTTTTCCTCGATGGTAGATGTTGATAGTGATGCATTAGGTTTTTTTATTTGTTTGTTTGGGCTTTTCTTTATTAAAGGTCCAAAACCAGCAAAGTAGAATGGGTTCTTAATTACTGGAAGAAAGCAAAAGTGAACACTGGCTTCACAAAGAGTGAGGTGAAGTTTCCCTGGAACTATAGGCTGGTCAGCCTCATCTCAGTTCCAGACATATGAAAGACAAGGGGGTGAATAATGAATGGGAAGCATGGTTTTGTGAATGGGAAATTATGCTTGACTAACTTCATAGCTAGTAATTTTCTCACAGAAGGCTAAAGAGATGGGAGAGAAATCAATGGATGTTGTTTATTGTGACTTAAGCAAGGTTTTTGACATTGTCTCTTGCAACGTCCTCGGCAGCAGCTGATGGAAGTATGAGCTAGGCAAATGGACAGTGAGGTGGATTGAAAACTGCCTGAAGTGCTGTATTCAGATTCGTGATCAGAGGCATTAAGAGCGGCTGGAGGCCAATCTCTAGTGGAGTACCTGAGGGATCCATACTGGGTCCTGTGTTGTTTAGCTGCTTCTTTATTGTCCTAGGTGATAGGACAGTGCGCGCTCAGCAAGTCTCAGATGATACAAAACTGTGAGGAGTGGTTTGCATCAGATAGGTGTGCTGCCTTTCAGATGGGCTTGGATAGGCTGAAGAAATGAACTGACAGGAGCCCTACGAAGTGCAGTGAAGGGAAATACTAAGACCTGGGGAGGAATAACCCCATTGTACCATTATAGGCAGAGAGCTGTATGGCTGTGAAACAGGGCTGCAGAAGAGGGCAGACAACAAGCTGACTAAGAGCCACTAAGTCTACCCTTGAAGAAAAGAAAGGTAACAGTATCTTAGGGGGCATGAAGAAGAGAACTGATAGCAGGTGATCCTTCTCTTCTACTTGGCACTGTAGAGGCCACATCTGGAGGGCTCTGTCCAGTCCTGGGCTCCCCAGTACATATTAGGAGAGGCTGTGAGAGCTAAGATTGTTTACCCTGGAGGAGATAAATTTTAGGAGGATGTGTGTGTGAATCTTATCAGTGTGCATAAATAGGTGTCTGATAAGGGGGAGTAAAAAAGACAGAATTCAACTCTTCTCAGTGGTATCCAGTGATAGGCCAGGAGTCAATGGGCAAAAATTGACATCCAGAAAATGCACTTTTTTTTTTTTACTTCTAGGGTGGTCAAACACTGGAACAGGTTTCTCAGAAGTTTATGGAGTCTCTGTCCTTGGAGATGCTCAAAACCCAACTTGATGACATGCTAAGCAACTTGCTGTAGTTAATTATTTTTAGCAGGGTGTTGGACTATATGATCTTCAGAGGTCTCTCTCAACCTCAACAGTAGCATGATTCTGTGACTGAATTTTGAATGACCTCTCACCACTTTTCAGATAAAGGGGAAGGAGAATTTCTTTACCATGGTAACTCTAACATTGATTTTATCAATCTTAATTACTTACGTAACTGTCACATCCTTAGTTTTGCCTAGTATAAACTGTTTGCAGGGCTTAATTGGTAAAATAATTTCTTCTAAAATATGTAAGCTTGAAAAAAATGTTTTTGAACAGTTTTAAATCATGTTGTATTGTTTGCTTTAATTTTTTTTTTCCAGCCATTCTTATGTTGGCCCAGATTACAGCGTACAAAAGAATACAGGCAAAATTTCTCTAGAACAGATTGATGCTGTAAGTCCTCTGTTTATTGAGTTATATGCATGTTTATACATAACTTCTGAAATTCAAGTACTCTATGTACAGACAACATATAAAACCTTTATCTTTTTTTGATTCATACTTGCTTTGTTACTCCTGAGAACTACTTGAATGAGGCGGTGACAAAGTTTAAAATGGAACAGAATTAACTGAAAATGCATCTAATCAGGATTTAGACTGGAGCTGTAATGAATTGCTTAATTTGCTGCTTAATTTTGTGTACTTTCACAAATACCTAACATTTATAAACACAGTTTAACAAAATTTTCTTATGTAATACTTTTGAAGCCCATGATATGTAGTTTATGATTATTGTCTTGCAGTATTAGTCTTTTCAGTGCTAGGTTTTTTTTGACTTTTGACCTACAGAAGGGTTTTTCAGAACAAAGTAGTAAATAAAATGGATTGTAGAACCAGCTCAGTTGTGCAGAGACAATTAAAACCACATTACCACTCCTTTATCTGAACTTCAGAAATTGCTTGGCACATCTTAACCACAGTCAGTGTTGCCGTGGTGGTGAATTCCATGACGTGACTCAGCTGTTAAAAATACAAAGCCCAAGTATATTTGAATGTTACACTTTTTTATCTGAGAACTTGCTTTATAAGAAATAATATTCTTAGGGGGAAAACCCTGCAGATCAGTTGTAATGGATTTTACTCCATGTAGTTTTCTAAAGATGTTAAAAAAACCCCCAAAATCCTCCCCTCCCAGCCCCAGAAAACTCTTAACAAATACACCTTCTCATTCCAGAAGCTAAAATAAGGAAGAAGCAAGAAACAGCATAACATAATTGTGGATTTATGTTTTCCTGATGTCAAATTAACCTTTATTACTTTGTAACTAAAAATACTCTGATACTACCACCTGTATTACTCAGTCCTTTGGGGTTTTTTTTTCTGGAGATTATTATGGGATGTGATGGTTTAAGTACACACTTCTGTTATCATCAGTCCCGAAGTGCTTTGCACATGCATATCTTTTCTTCCAGCCATTGGTATTTTTCAGGCAGAGCTAATTAATAATAACAATAAGCAGATGTCCTAGAAATTAAATGACCAGTGTGCCTTGAACACAAATTTTTCTCGACAGCTTTCTGTGAAATCCTTCCCTCTTTGCATGCGTCAGCTGCACAAAGCCCTACGTGATAATCATCATCTCCGGCATGGAGGCCGGATGCAATATGGACTGTTCTTAAAAGGCATCGGCTTGACTCTAGAACAGGCACTGGAATTTTGGAAGAAAGAATTTATAAGAGGAAAAGTGGATGCAGACAAGGTAATTCAACAAATGAAAAACATCTACATATGTGAATGTGAGGTCATAGTTAATGTGTACACTATGCTACATATTTGGATAGATGTTTCTTAAGTAGATAATTGGGCAAAAGACACGGTAATGTCTTTTAAAGGTGGGTGGGTTTTTTCCTCTTTTTGCTTATGATTTTATTAATTTTATTGGTCATTCACCCAGAATGTGGGGAAACAGACAAGCCAGAAACAGGTGTTTTATAGATGAGGACTAGAAAAATCTTACTTTATCACTAAATCAATAGGAAACCAATGAGCTTTCTGAAATACGGGTACTATGTGACTAAATTAATTCACCAAGCAGGTAAGTGACCACAAACAGTACTATCTGAAAGCCAAGGTGAGCCTTTTATTGTTGTTTAATTGAAAAAAATAGTAAATGGACAGTTGAGTAAGCTTGCCTTAGAAAATTTACAGTCTAAGAATAAAAAAAAGAACCTGGAGGTGAACAAAGACAAGAATATGTTTAAGAAAGAAACGAGAAAGTGCTGTTCAGTGCAATATACAGTATTATTGACATATTAGTCATTGGTCTAACCCCTGCTGATAGCATTGAGAGTATTGTGAAAGAGGAAGAGGAAGGTGTAACATACATGTGCTATCTCTTTGAGAGCATGAAATATATACACTAACTTTTGGAGATTTGTGACCTGTTCTTTACCTTGAACATCTTGGGCAGAATCAAGCAGGCTTCCTCTCTCATCCATGTCTGCCTGGCCTGCTAGAGCAAATACTTCAGACCTTGCGTGAGTTTTGTTTGGACTGTGACACTTTGCATCTAAGATTTTGAAATCTCAGCTTTCCAGAGCACTATAAATTATTTTGTAGTGTTTGGTAGAGAATTTTTTGTTAGCCATGTCCCAGAGAACCTAAACTATTTATACAAGGTACAGGGCAAGAAGTAACACACATATGCACCTTGGATCCTGTTTTCAATCACGACGTTATGACTTTTTATAACAGCATCTCTCTTGATAGGCCCTAGAAATAAATGAAGTTTTATGATACAGCATTTAGCTTTGAATGTTAGAAAGCATATTGTGAATGAAGCAAGGGGCTGTAGTTACTGCCGTTTTCACAAGCAAGCTGCTGTTTCCACATAATTTTCATTCTTCTCAAGGTCTAGTTAACCACCTTCAAACTGGGGTAAAAAATAAAGATTATTTTTTTCACACCCTGTAACTGAAGTCAGTGGCCTGTGGTTTTTCACAGTAAAATGTCATATAATGTTTAATGTCCTGAAAAAAAATAAGATTAATACAGCTCTTTGATGTGTTTATTTTCTGACACTCATGCCAATTGTTCCTTTCCTATGGAGTGGAGATAATTACACTCCTTTGTCTTACCAGACCATTTGAAGATGCATGCATGATACTTGCTAAAGACTATGGTTAATTATTCATTACTGACTGGTGTATTGCAAAAAGGGAGTGTTCAATTTGCTGTGGATGGTTATGGTTTCAAAATTGTGTGTTCACATTTGTCTTTAATGGCTGAAGCATTACACTGGCTGAACGCCAGTTCTCAATCCTAAAAGTTCTTGGCACACAACTTTAGTCTTCAGCAGGAGGGAAGTTACCTTGAACACATCAGTGGTGCACTGGAGTGCCTATCACCAGGCTAAGCATAGGCACAAGGAAAATTTACACGAGAAAGAACTCTTCCTGTGCTTTGAATCACGGATGTGGATGTACCACAGGACTCATTGATAAAACACTGTAGAAGAGTTTTTAAGAAACAATATTTTACTTTTTGAGAGGAATCAGTTAAAGTGTATTGTAAATGACATGTGAACTATGTATTCAGTGAAAAAAAAAAAGTAAAATAAAGTACTGCCTACAAAGAAAGCACTGAAACTGGTAGAGATGCTCTGTTGGGAGGGGAAATGATCATGTATTGGCATGTTCACAACAGAGACAAATGTGGAGTTCAAAATAAAACGTTTCTTTAGGCACTGTAATTAAAAGTACTGTGCAAATTGCTAGGCTAAGAGTGCCTAAATGGTAAATTATTGTTTTTCATATGATAGGATCAAGTGTAAAGTGGTGGTAGCTATACTTCTGTCTGGTTATGCCAGTTGGTTTCATGACCTCAGTGTTATGTTAAGGCTGGTTTGTTTTGTTTTGTTTTTTTTTCCATAAAATGTAATCTTATTCTAAACACAGTAATTCCCATAGATTCTTACACATCCTGTTCTTGTTTAAAAAATAATTCCCCCATCCCATCCTGAAAAGAGGAGGGTAACTCCAATATGCTTTTAAAATACTTGACACAAGAAAGTAATAAGATGAATCAAGACAGATTATAATTACAGTACAGTTTTGAAAGTGGTCTGATAGTTGAAAATAAAATCCTCTTATAGCAGAGATTGTTACTTGGCTGTTACTGTTTTCAGATCTGTTAGTACGATTAGACTGTGAATGTGAAATTGGAGACTTGAAAGTTGATGTATTATTTAGAACAAAGGGAAGAATGGAAGAATGAAAGCTGGATCAGTTTCTCTAAGGCATTATTCAGTTACTTCTTTAGCTAATAGCCTGAAATCAAGGTTTTGATACGGATGGCTGACTTATATGCAACCCATCACTTTCTGCTTTCCTTTGCTACATAAATACTTTGGGCTATATATATTCTTTTTCTCAACAGTGTTTGGCATACAGTGATACAAAATGGTCTCTTCTAGTACTGGTTATTTACCACATTTTACAGAAGAGACAGTTGCTCATTGTGCACTCCTGCATTGAAAAGTAATTCCTTTGATACTGCAATTTTATATCGCACTGATTTTTATTATACTTGCATGTGCTACTGAAGTGCATCTGAAAATTGTGCAAGACTTCATTTTTAATAAATGTCTAAAATTTAAGCATTACTATATTTACAGAATTATCCTGATGGAAAAACAGCTTTGTTGTCCTTGTGACTTAGTAATAAGAATGAAAAATGTCTCTTCTGCCCCTGTATTCTTTCCTGGGTCATGTGGTGTTATTCAGGCTCATGAAGCTTTATTTGCCAGATCTTCTTACTGCAGTCTCATGTGGCTTGGTTTTTTTTGTGGCTGTTGGTCACTAGTAGCAATGAGGAGATTGTTTTGCAGTTGTCAGAGGTGTCTGAGATACGCCTCTTCATCCCTTTGTGCTAGTGGAGGTCCTCATGACAAGACATTTTCCTGGCAGAAGGAAGATGAAAGTTTACTTGGGCTTAGCCTTGCTCAGGGTCTGTCATTGGTAAAGCAGCAAACACTTCACAATGAAGGGCCAACCAGAAATTCCATGAGGGGGAGCTTGGACTAGAGAGGTCCTTTCCAGCCTGAATTATCCTGTGATTGTGCATACAGGTCTGAATAGAGATAGAAGTACATTTTTGTGAGGGCCAGACACTAGAGGGAGACAAGATCATAAGCAATAGACAAAATTTATAGATGGGAATTAGAAGTGCTTATGCTATAATGCTTTGTAGGTCTATACAATTATATTACAAAAAAAAAAAACCCAAAAACCAAAAACCATGTATTTAAATAAAAATCGAAATAGGCATTGATAGTCTGCAGGGTGGTGCTTTTAAGCACGTACATCTATCTCCAGTGCAATTTATAATGTGTGGATGATTTGGTAGTCCTTTAAACCAGCCTCCACCTCCTTAAATTCCCAGGAACGTTTTCTTTAGCAGTCAGTTGGATTTGAGTTTTGTATTTTACTTTCTCATTTGTTTGAGATTTGAGGGTTAATTTGCAGCTAGATTCTTTTTTTCTTTGCCCACTTTATATTGGGCAATGGTGCCTACTGTTTTGGGAACGTATTTTGATTCATAAACCAGAAAAGGATCTTTATTCTGTCACATTTTTAATTATAATTCTCTGACTCTATTTTGCTACTTTTATTCTTGAATTATTGAAACTTTGCAAACATGCAGCCTAGAGTGATGTGTTGAACAGCCAGTCACAATATTTAACATCTAAGAGATAACAATATAAATATAATCGAAATTCCTCTAAGCAGATGTGGATTTTTTAATTGTACATCAGTAGTACTGTAATTCCAATAGCCAGGTTTGAATTCTCCTGTCATGTATAAAGACTATTGTAGAACGTCAAGAAAATGTTTGCTTTCCTAGGATATAAAAAAAAATGTAATAAAAGTGCAGCATATATTACCTGTAAAATCTTATCCTTCTGAATTCTGTGGAAGTGTGTGTCATGGTAACAAAGCATTAATATAGTTAAACATATTTCCTTTGCTTTCCTTGGTTATCAAGGGACTAGATAGTAAAGTTCTTGATTACATTATATTTTTCTGTTAAATTTCTCATAAAATGAAGCTTTTTCTTTTTTTTTCCTTCCACCACTGATGTAAAAATTAGCACCAGTAGAACCACTTAGTATCTATATTTCTTTCATTATTTATATATTTTTCATTATACAGAAAATCAAGATACTTTTGTGATGTTTCCAAATGTTTTTTGTGTTCTACAAATGAAGTTAGCTCTTGAAATTGCTTTAATAGAAGGCTAAAAGTCATTTAATTTTCCAAAGAAATATGAAAATGTGTTTTCATTTGCATGACTAATTTTGGTTCCCAAACTTATTGAATTTACATGAAACATTTTCTTTAAATGCAAGTTTGAAGAAAAAAGCAGTAATGTTGGTTTCAAGACAGTAGGTGGTCCAAAAGCATCCTAGGCACATAGGCTTAAAGTAAAAATTAATATTTAATTTGAATTTCAATCCCAAAGGCCAAAGTAAAGGACTTTCAGATTTCACTATTCCTGAGTTCTTTTGTGTGGTTTTGGTTTGGAGTTTGTTTTGTTTTGTTTGTTTGTTTGTTTGTTTTTAATATAGTCCTTTGTGACACATCTCTGAACAGCCAAGTCTATGAATCAGAGTATTTGTGCAAACTGTGAAGTGACTCAACCATGATGCTGGTTGTTAGGAGCTGAACAGCCTTTGCTCACAGTGACACACAACACCACGTTAAAAATGTCCACAGTCTGAACTCATACTAGTCATGTTTATTTCCAGTAATCAGCCTTATGGCAGTGAATCACTCAGGAGGAGATCTGCTCTTTTCATATAGCATCTCTAATGAAATTTTTTTTTTTTAATATAAATTGAAGCCTGGAGATTGACAGGTGCATAGAATGCCCTGAGTTGGAAGGGACCTCCAAAGGTCTTCTAGTCCAACCCCCTGCAATAAGCAGGGACATCCTTAACTACATCAGGTTGATGGGATGTAACTGTTGTTTAAGGTGATATTCATTTGAAGAGAGATGGCTGCTGAGATGGATTAGCTGGCATGATCTTGGCTGAAGAGAATAGTCGAGTTCATTTTATATTTCAATAAACAATATGCAGAGGAGATGCTTTGAATGAATTTGTTTTATAGTAAAAAACTGTACATCTAGGCATGAGAATTAAAAGTATGATTTGAAACTGTAAGTCATAGAATTGCAGAGACAGAATGTTAGGGGTTGGAAGGGACCTCTGGAGATCACAGAGTAAATTCATGGATTGCTGTTACCACTTTTGAGTCAAGCTAAATTAGTACAGCTTGTTGGTTGTAGCTGGAAAAAGATTTTGTTTTCTTTCCTCTGGCTATGGTAGTTTGCTAGTGAGAAGCAGTGAGGAATTGGATTTAACTGAAAATCCTGAGGACTTAGATTGTGGACAGCTATTTTTTCCCCATTTGGTTCCATCTGAATTGTTAGAGCTGAACCTGAATACTAGGAATTTCTTGCAAAACCACAGACTTTAGTCCAAGTAATCATAGTAACCTTTAGCTGAATGGAAATAAGCTTCCAATGGCCATTAAAATTGGTTTATTTTTAGCATTAAGTGTATCACAATATATATATTATCTACGCAAGATTCTTGTTATCATACCTTATAATTTGTTTTTAAAAATTATTTTTAGATTGGAGTTTGTCCTTTGTGTCCTGTGC
>JANIJG010018833.1:66518-79384 GCA_024611175.1 Megaceryle torquata
GCAATACTGGTCTACATGGTTTGATTTTGTCAATTTGTTTTGTATAACTATTGATGAAAGCCACAGGAAGGAGTTCTGTAATGGATTCAGAAAGTGAAAGGGCTGATTTCTCAGCACACTCACAGGGGTTGTGTCTGATTGAGTTTCAAGAAGTATCACAGAATCACGGAACATTAGGGTTTGGAAGGGCCCTTGGAAGATCATCTAGTCCAAACCCCCTGCCAGAGCAGGATCACCTAGATCAGGTCACACAGGAACGTGTCCAGGGGGGTTTTGAATGTCACCAGAAAAGGAGACTCCACAACCTCCCTGGGCAGCCTGTTCCAGTGCTCTGTCACTCTCACCATGAAGAAGTTTCTCTTTATGTTTACCTGGAACCTCCTATGTTCTAGCTTGCACCCCATTGCCCCTTGTCCTGTCACTGGACATCACTGAGAAGAGCCTGGCTGCATCCTGACCCTCATCCTTTACATATTTATAAACATTAATGAGGTCACCTGTCAGTTTGCTGTTCTCCAAGCTAAAGAGACACAGCTCCCTCCACCTTTCCTCATAAGGGAGATGTTCTACTTCCTTGGGTGCTTAGGGCCATGGTTTAGGAATGGACTTGACAGTGTCAGGTTTATGGTTGGACTCAATGGTCTTAAAGGTCTTTTCCAACCTAAATGATTCTATGATCAAATGTGAATAGCTCCTTGCAGAGAGAGTCCTGTTAAATTCTGCTAGGTCATAGGAAAGAGCTGGGATAAGATTCCTCACTGACTATATCAAATGTAGAGAATATTAGCGGTGCCCGTGAACATATAGCCCTGCCCCACAGCTAGAGGGAAGTCAGTATCAATGTTGTCATTCTTACTTCAGTTTAGTGTTGTGGACACAGTCATTCTGGAAAGACTGCAGAAAATTAGCTCATCTAATTAGAGCTGGAGATAGCTGTTTGCTTCCTGTTTAATTAAGCATTATGAGATCAAAATAAAGTTGTGTGTATAAGATGGTGATTTTTATTAGGACTTAGAGTTAAATAGTAGTATGGAATTGCTGTCGTTAAAATAACATGCCATGTTGTATTCATGGATATTACTGCATGATATGATTGATAATGCAATTTTTGCAAAACACTTGATACTATTTCTACTTCCCTGTAAATGGGAAATCCTCGCTTTGCTGCAAAGACATTTACCAGCAACATCTACATTGTTCACAGTACACAATGTGTGCAAATTTGTAGGTATTGCTGCTCTTCATGAGATAAAGAATATAGACGGGTGTTCTGTGGCTCTTTCTCTGATAGACCATTTTACTTTTTTTTCCCAAAGTATCCACAGAAATGAAACACATCATAGTTCCAGTTGACACATAAGAAGTCAGATCATGAGAAATCGGATGTGACTGTAAGATTAGATGTTCTTAGATGTAGAAATGGCCTACCACTTTGGCAAAATAAGACGAAAATTTTTCACCATTTCTGTCCCATTTTCACCATTCTGCCACTTCCTAACCATTTCTACAGTGTATGTAATCAGCACTGAAAAGGTACTGGTAACTTTGTGTATTAGTGTATGGATATATATATGTAAAAATAACCTGCATATGATTTAATTATTCAGATTTTTTTTAAATTGGAAAAAATATGGTAATACATGGAAAGGGGTGTATAATATTGTTCTTCTGAATTCAACTAGTTAACTTGGGTGGTATTTAAATTTACAGGTAGAATATTAATTAGTAAAGAGATACTCCGCCCTAACCCTAATACACACACATGCCCCCCAGTTAATGATGCTTTTTAGTGTCAATTAATGGAGTAATTGGCATCTTCAAAAGTAGCCATGTTCACTTTTTCCCCCCAGTGGAAGATGCTGCATCAGTTCCCTGTGCCTTTTGGCGAGGGAATAATCTGCAATTTCATTTGGTACTGTTTTCTTTCAGTGCATGTTAGAATTCTGTTTTGCCTGCCACATCTGCAGTTCTGAGCACTAGAAGGAATAAAACGAAAGGAAAACTTACTTTTTTACCCTTTTACTTGTAAGGATGTATTTTGCTATAAAACAATTTTGCCTGACCTTTTAAACCCAAGGCCCTTACTGGTTTATCAGTAAAGTTAAAGATACTAAGAGAAAGTGACATTGGGACATAATTATGGAGATTTAAGGAAGTGATGTAGTTTAAATTATACCCTATAGCTAATGCTGATGCATGTTAAACTCAGCCATGCTTCTGTGTATTTCCCTCTGAAACTCTTTTGTCAGGCCTCAAATGATTATTCAGCAGCATATCATTGTATCGTTATAGTTATCTAAGCTTACTTAATACTGGCAACAATCTGTTTCACGAGTTGTCAGTTTGTATTTTAACTTCTTCCCTAAGAGAGTATTTTTGTTACAGCAGCTTTGCTTTTAAAAATGCTTTAGAGTTACAAAAATAGTTAATCTTTGTGTAATGTATTTAAAATCATAAAGCAGTATTTCTTCACTGAAATGGAGGTATATAACAACATTATTTTTCACCATATTTTTGTTTTGTTGATGTTACTCAAATAGACCCCAACTGAAGATGATGTACTAGAAAACATAAAATAGTCTTACACTGATATACTTGGAGGTTATTGTGTGGGCACATTAATATTCTAGGAATCATGGTAATAAGTGTTATAGTAAAAATAAGTGCTCTTCCACTCCAAACACAAACCCTCTTTTCAGTTTCTACCAGAGTTCTCAATTAATGTTCTTTTACAACAGGAATTCTCCAGTGTTTGTTGTGAAGCCAAAGTTATGGTGGCATTTTGCTATGATTGTTTGCTTTAAGGTACTTTAATTTGTTCAGCCTGGTTTTGATTGTGTGTGTGTGTGTGTGTGTTAAAAACATATCTGCCCTTACTTTTGATTTTCAGTTTTCATCATCTGACTTACATTATACAGGAAAATTTTGGATGGCCTTTCAACCTGTGGCAGGTCTTGGGGACAGAGAAGAGCTCTAGCTACATAATCTCTCTTCCAGGACATTAATTACAGTGCCAGCATAAGTTCTAGTGATGCTTTTTAACTGTACTAGGTACTGTAAAAAGAATTAGGATCAGCTTTCATAGTTGTTACATATTAGACAATGAAATACATAATTTACATATCTAGTGCATGAGCAGGTTGCTGACAAGAATGAAATCAATAAACATCTCTCCCATACTAAAACTAATTTAGATTAGAATCTGGTCTCTTGTGACTTGTTTTATTCCCAGCAACACACATTTTCTTTCCATACGCACTATCTTTTTAGAATTTTATGTATTAAAGTGGATGTTAAAGCCAGACCTTTAATTTTCTAAGATTCCTTTTGTTGTCTTGAACTACTTGTCAGACTTGCACTTTATTATCTCTGTGGAAAGCCTGTGTACTTGTCAGAAGAGGTTCCTGTTTATTAGCCATTACAGCAGCACCAAGTACGTCAGTCCGTGACATTTTAGAAAAGTAATAGATGGCTTTGTCAATCTGATTGCCAGATTTCTAAGTTCAGCAATTGTGAAGTATCTGAGTGTCACTAAATACGGTCTTTAGCAGGCTCTATTGAATACGTTCTTAAACATACAGCTCTCTCCTTATAGCCATCTGCTGAAAAATACCTGCTCTACGTTGCTGCACACACCATCAGTAATGTATTTAAGCTCTTTGGCTGTTAACCTCTGTCTGAGAACTTGAGGTAAACTGTTTTTAAGATGCAAATCTATTCATCCCTATCTTTTTATTACCTTTCAGGACAAACTGAATGACATAGCAGGTCTCTTCCAGTTATGTTCCTGTGCTTTTTGAACAGAAAAGTTTTGATAAAAGAGTTTATTAATCTTAATGTAATTGTTTGACAGTATTTTAAAGTTATTTTATTGCATGTTCATATTTCCTGTAATTGTATAAACTGACTTCCAAAACAAAACCCAGAATCCTGTATACTTTGCCTTCTCCTTGGATAATGTCCATGTAAATGTTTTAATATCATATAGCTGTCATATTCCATCTATCTATGTTCAGCTAGCAAATCGTGACTATATTTGATATTCAGTCATCCAGAAAATCAGCATGTTCTATCAAATATGCACTCTGCTGATACACCACATAGGCGCAATGTAAATAAAAAAGTATTTTTACTTTCAGAATTGATTTAACGTTCTGCTGCATGTCTTTGAAATCTATTGGATCTCATGAATAAAGACAAGAGAGCTCTTTTATACATTATATGTGCTATGCACAATTTATGTTTCAGAAATTTAATATATTGATTTAGGAAAGTTAAATTACCATAATAGGGCTTAAGTATTTCAACATTATAGAGGTTACTAGTTCTTGAAAGAACATTAGGTTGTGATTTTATATTGAAATGTATAGCACTATTTAGCTGTGAAACTGAGTTCTGCACAATGTGGTGTGCTCTGAGCTTTCTCTATTCCTTGTGTCCCTTCTTATGTTCACTCACACAAGGAGAAAATCAAATGTCCCTCAAATACATTTTGACTTTTTTTGTTCTCCCCTCTCCCTGCTGTGCAAGAGGAGGCAGAAGCCAGTGGCCTTTATGGCAGGTTTCATTGTTTAAATTCCAATTATTTTTTTTTCTAGTTCATTTACTTAATGGTGTTGGTTTGGGAGCATGAGAACTGGGGCAATACCAGTGAAACTCCGAGGAATTCTATGTATTTAATTTTTTTATCAAGGAAGATTGGGTTTTTTAGATGGATTATAGTAGTCGGGCTATTTCTAGTATTTTGTTACTAGTTTTTAGAGCCTGTTTTAGAGCCCTGTTTTTAGAGCCATACAGCAGGCACTTAAAAATGGGTTGTATGTTACTACTTCTGAGTGAGTTCAGAGCAGTCTGTCAGTCTGCTTTATTTTTCTGTTCGCATTTTCCCTGCATCAAGTCGACTTTTAATTAATGATGAATTAACAAAAGATGGGTGGGTTTTGGTTGGTTTGGTTTTGTGGTGTTGGTGTGTTTGTTGGTTTTGGGTTGTTTTTTATTGGTTTTTTGTTTGTTTGTTTTGTTTGTTTTTTAAAGATAAGAAAACAGTCTTGTGCATTTTAAAACAAGCTTTCTTCTGTTGCTGAATGCAGAAAGGCTACTGTCATACTTGCAGTCTGGAGTTCAAACATTTCTTGATTACAGTGTACTCTTTACATAAGATGGAATATAGAAGGGTCTTTTATATATAAGCAGTTCTCCTTATTATGACAGCAAGGGCTAGTATTTATTTTTCTGCATTTCTCTTTCCTTTGATTGTCCTAAAATGTGATTTTATCTTTTATGGTGCTATTAATAAAAAAACCTGGTTTTGCAGCAGATTTTTTTTTTTTTTTACAGGGAGAATGCCAGTGTTCTTGTGACAAACTGGAGAGCTCCAATATCTAGTGTACTCTGTCTTCAGAAGGGTTGACAAACATCACATTTCCATGCACAGTTTCATTTAATGTCTTATTTTTGTCATTCTTTTATGACTGCATCAAAAACACTAAGTCTATGTGTTTCAAGAGCAGACATAAGGAGTATTTACCAGTCTGAGGAAATATTCATTACTCAGCTGTCTTGTAGTTTTATTTTCAGAATTATTTTATTTTTCCCAATTATCAATTTATTCAGAATTTGTTTGCTCGTTTGTTTATTTTATCTGCACTTATGCAGGGGATTTGCTGGCATCCTGAGACACTGTGTGATTGGGCACTTAATATCTTTCTGTTGTAACACTTATCCTTGTCCAGGAGGTTAACTAGATCTCAGTGAAAGACAAATATTTTGCTACAGTTGTATCATGTGTTGGTGACTTTGTCACTTGGATTGGTTGAAGGGATAGTCTGCAGCCCAAGTCACTGGGTCTCTGAGTGATGTTGCCTCTTGTGCAAATCTAATGCTTAGTATAAAATTGAATCTCTTGGACTTTACTGTATTGCATTCCAGACTAGCCTGAGTCAGTCATAGATTTCTAATGAATGAGCACTGCTTTGCTGCTGGACTGTTACAGCCTGGTGGTAACAGCAATTTATCACTCGGTCTCATGACTAATGAAGAAGGCCTGCCTTTGGTTTTTGAACTCTCCTTGCTTCTTGCATGCCTTGTTTCATCTAATGCTAAACTTGGCTTCAGATGTCATTCTGGTCAGTGTATAGGTTGAGGAATAACAATCTATAAAGGATTCCTGAATATGTTGCTATGCTGCAAGGGTGCTTGCAAGGGGATGCAGTAATAAATTAACAAAGTAGTTCAATAATATCTAATCAGTCAAGATGGGGAGCATACTCAGGTGAATTCCCTGTGCAAGGTACATGGTTTTAAAAGGGAAGAACAATTATGTTGTTTAAGTAGTCCAAAAGGTGTGCAAAACCTTCCAGTCTTTGCTTCAAAGATTGCATATTTAGGGAATGACGCATAGTTCAACCAACTGGGAAAATACAAACAATTCTGTGAGCACATGATGCCTTTCACAGTGTCTGGAGATGGTTGCTTTTTGGAAATGATGCACAGACAGAGAACTTCAAGCGTTGTGGTGAATTTGCTCAGATCTTTTGACTCTCTGGCAGATGTACTAGGTAGAACTGGAGTATTGGATAATGAACTGGAATTCCTTGGATTAATTCTGGTATCCTCTAGAGGTCTTTGAAATTGTGAGTACCCTAACGTAGGTGAATTGCAGGCCATGCCAGCAGCAACAGTCTTCAAGAGCAGATCAATATTCACTGTTCCTTTGGACTCATTTCTGGTGCTGTGGTTGAACATGTCTCTGGTTTTAATGCCAAGAGTCCTGTTCAAAATGAGGCAGGCCCTGCTAATTTTGATTACCTGTAATGGCTGAAACAATTTTTCCTCACAACTTGTCTCATTTGTGAGTTTCTCTTCTACTATCCCAGCAACCTGGGAGTGACTAAATTTCCAGTTTGTAGTACGGCTTCTTGGGTAGCTTTGTTTTCTGGTGTGCTCATTCTTCTTCCTTATGAGGAAAATTGTTATTATTAGAATGAAGGAGCCTGCAATGCCAGACTGTTGAGTTAAATGGTAACAATTTGACATGATAACAAAACACTGGACTGTTTTCTGTGAAGCAGAACATATTCCAAATATCTAGGGTATGAGATGGAGCTGAGAGTAGTGTCTCTCCTCTTAAATCTCTTTCCAAGCCCATTTGGCTGCCACTTTGGCCTATTGCAGTCTGGTCTGCTGAATGCCACTGTCCTCTCATCCACAGCTTTTAAGATGTTGTGATGGGATAGTGGGAATAAACCGTCTGTTGGCATGTACTCTAAACCTCATCTCCCTGTCCTACTTTTTATTGCTGGTTGATCTTACAGCCAGAGTCCAATTGGATACATTTCAGAATTTTTCACAAAGCCTCCATGTTGACATCAGTTTTGGGGTTTTTTTCCTGTTTCTTCCTTATACATTTAGGTTTCTACTGTTCATGCTGATCTAGGTTGCTGCTAGATCATTATATAGATCATTATATATTATATAGATAGATATTGCTATGCTACAATAAAATAGATCATGAGCTACATGAACATGTTGTAAATACACTACATGTTCATTGTGCTCAAAACTATATAAGTTGTATGGGGCTCTGAGTAACCTGATGTTAAA
The DNA here is from genome assembly GCA_024611175.1 of Megaceryle torquata. NCBI lineage: Eukaryota > Metazoa > Chordata > Aves > Coraciiformes > Cerylidae > Megaceryle > Megaceryle torquata. The sequence continues at coordinate 74,121 of JANIJG010018833.1, forward strand.
GTTGTCCCCGCTCACTGCAGGGAGCTTGGACTAGCTGACCTTAAAAGATCCCTTCCAAACCAAAACATACTATGGTTCCGTAGACTATTGTATAAGAGCACTCTTGTTTCGACTATTGATAGAGCTTAGATAAGCAGTAGGAATTTAGTTTTTGGACTTTGCAGGAGTCCCTGGCCAGTCTATCTTCTCTGAAAACCTGTAATACCTGCTGCAGTGGTATACATGTAAATATGGATTTCTCCCAGTTCTAATACAGGCTTTCTGAATTTATTTTCTCCTTGGTATACATATTCTTTACACTAGGATCCCAAGGTGCCATTATGATCAATAGAGATCTAGCCTATACAGTCAATAGTGTCTAGAGAATGATTTATTTAATGAGTGTCCAGGAGCCTGTGTTAGGATAAATTGAATTTCTCCCCAGGCTCCTCTGATTGCATTGACCTCCATTGATAGTAATGAGAAATGTCTGGATTTAGTTGTCTGAAGCTGAATCTTATTCCTATAGATGCACACAGTGAGTTGCTGCTCTACTATTCCACTATTCTACTTCTTGTTTAACTTTCTTAGTAATTTTTTATTGTACCACATGCCAAATTTCTGTCTGCTTTGCAATCTGTTAACACTCTTACATCTCTTTCAGTGATAATACTGAGTTCTCATTTGCCACTGAATGATCTGGGGACTGTTATTCTGTTTTCTACTTGGGATGAAATGAAGAATTTACTGCTTACCTCTGCTGAAAGATATACTTCCAAGATATACTTTCTAGACACCTTGTAGAGTAGCTCTGCAAAGGGATCTGGACAGGCTGGATTGATGGGCCAAGGCCAAACGTATGAGGTTCAACAAGGCTAAATGCTGGATCCTGCACTTGGGACACAACAACCCCATGCAATACTACATGGAATTATTGGGGAAGAGTGGCTGGAAAGCTGCCTGGCTGAATGATATCTGGGTGTTCTGGTTGAAAGCTGGCTGAATATGAGCCAACAGTGCCCAGGTAGCCACAAAGGCCAATGGCATCCTGGTCTGTATCCTGGTAGTGTGAACAGCAGGAAGTGATTGTCCCCCTGTACTCAGGCACTGGTGAGACCACACCTCAAATACTGTATTCTGTTTCTCACTACAAGAAAGACATTGAGGTGCTGGAACATGCTCAAAGAAGGACAACTAAGCTGGTGAAGGGTCTAGAGCACAAGTCTTATGAGGAACAGCTGAGGGAACTGGGGTTGTTTAGCCTGGAGGCTCAGGTGAAACCTTACTGCTCTCTACAACTACTTGAAAGGACATTATAGTGAAGTGGGAGTTAGTCTCTCCTCCCGTGCAGCAAACAATAGCACAAGAGGAAATGACCTCAAGTTGTGTGAGGTGAGGATTAGCTTGCACATTAGGAAAAATTTCTTCACAGAAGGGGTTGTAAATCATTAGAACAGGCTTCTCAGAGAAGTAGTGGAGTCACCATCCCTGGAGGTATTTAAAAGATGTGTTCTAGTTTGAGCTGGAATAGAACTAATTCTATTCAGTGAATTTACTTTTCAGGTTAGTCTCTTCTAGCTAACTGCACTCTTTGAAGTTAACAGCATATTTTTGCAGACAGTGTCTGCTTCTAGAGTTGATAATGCTTGATGTTTACATTACTATCAAGGACTGGTGTACAGAAAGGCTTATGCTTGTATGCTCTTGTGCAGACCAAGGTCACTGCTAAATTTTGTGTGCTTGTTGCGGCATGCAGAAAGTAAAAGGCTGTACCTGCAGGGCAGAGCAGCCAGGACAGTTGACTCTAAACTGACCAGTGAGGTATTCCATCCCATATGTGTCATACTTAGTATAAAGCTGAGGGATTACCCGGGTCAATTTCTGTTCTTCAATGGCCAGCATGCAAGGAGGACTCTGTTCTGCCTTTGATCCTCATCTATGTGTTCCTGAATCCAGTTACAGAATCCATCTCCCAAATCTGGTTCCTTTCTAATGCTTAGCCCAGTCTGGGACTTTCCCAGTGCCTGCTCCACAGCATCAGTGGTGATGGTGACATAACTGGCATCAGGAGGCTTGGGTTCGATATTGGTTTTGTATAGATCTGTATGTATTTTGTTTTATTATTGTCATTAAATCTGTTTTAGTTTTTTTTCCCAGTCCATAAATCTCTCTCCCTTATTCCCTTTCTCTTTCCCCTTGGGAAGGGAGGTGAGTTAATGAAGAGCATTTGTCACTTGTTTAGTGGTTGGCCCAGCCTTAACCTTTGACATGTATGCATGTGGTGCTTGGGGACATGGTTTAGTCATGGACTTGGCAGTGCTGAGTTACTATTGGAGTCAATGTTCTTAAAGGTCTTCTCCAACCTAAATGATTCTATGAAGCTTAAGTTCCATCAGTTAACTTCTGTGAATATTGAAATGTGAGAAACACAGATTGAAAAACATCAGCAGAAAAATTGAAGGACACTATGTGTGCTTACAATTCATGGAGTACCAGAAGTGCAGTGTGGCGTTTTGTTTTTTTTTTTTTCCCTAACTGAATGAGATTCCTTGGTTTAGAAATTGATTGTAGTGGGTTTCTTTTGTTTGGTGTTTTTGTTTGTTTGTTTTTGGTTTGATTTGGTATTTTTTTGTTTTGTTTTGTTTGTTTGTCTGTTTGGGGATTTTTTTGTTTTGTTTTGTTTTCATCTCATATTAAACTTTCTAAACTGGTGTGTTGTGGAGTAAATATTTAGTGCAGGATTCAAGATTGTTCTCTAACATTAGGAAGACTTTTCTTAAGAGTTCCTTAAAACTAAAGAGAATGGTCTGCAGAGATGTGCTGAAAATAAAACACAGTTACAGTAATTGGGTTTATTGAGTGTTCCATTTGTTATTTGAATGAAAGTATCATTTTTTTTAATAGATACTTAAGAAAAGCATGGTATCCCTTATGGTTCTGTCAAAAACAGCCACTTTAATTCAGCTGTTTTAGTTTGTGTTTGAAAAAGATTTGATACTTTCTTCCATTTAAAGACAAAGCACAGAAATTCTTATCACCTGTTCAGTGTTAATTACAATCTAAAATATTAATTTTCTTGCTATAATTTCTGTTTTCCGTATAATTCTTGATTATAATTCATAAACACAACTATATCTTTGTGTAGTTGTTGCATTTGAAAGGACAAGGAATTTACACCTCTGTGTTCAGTAAGAGTTTGAACTGCCAGCATGAAACTTTCAATATTTTCAATAAAATCGTGTATTAATTTGTTAGTGGAATTCTGATATGAGTGAAATTGTCACCACAAACTGATTTTTGCTTTAAAATGGCTGTTCTTTCCCTGGTGTGTGTGGGTTTTTTTGTTTGTGTGTGGTTTTTGTTTGGCTTTTTTGTTGTTGTTTGTTTGTTGTTTGTTTGTTTGTTTTGTTTTTTTGTAGTGCTACTCACTGAAAATTTTGCATAGGTTAAGCAAATATTTAAGAAAATAATGACTCTTGGAAATATAAAGACAGTGACATGCATAAATACCTAGCATTTTCATATTTTTCTACATTTTTAATTTTTGGAGATGTTAATGATATTAGAGAAAATGTCTAGTATAATTAGTGGAGTACTGCATGAAATGACTTGGGCATTGCAGTCCCTTAAAGAAGTAGGAGCTGTGCAGTTTACAGTCATGTGGGTAGTATATATGGAATTTGACTGATAAAAACTTTTCTTGGGGTAGATGGAGCCATCTCCAGGGCAAAGCAGTTCTTGCCTTGTGGTTTGGAAAACCTGAAATCAGAGAAGAGGTTTTATGTCCTTGATGTGAATCCATCTGTAATGACTGCTGAACAACATACTAAAGTTCTCCAGCTCAAATTTTAGGTGGTCTCTGATTTGTAACTTTAAGGTAGAAATCATCCTACAGATGGAGAATTTAGGTTAAAATGAAACTTCTTGTTGTGGCAGATGGAGAAGCATTTATTTGTGTACCTAAACGACAGCCATGCTTGGGAAAACAACCTGAAGTTGAATTACTTTAAGAGTGAGCTTAAAAAAAAAAAACTTGCTTGGGAAAAGATATGCTAAATAAGCAGCAACAACAGTAATGATTTGAACGACTGCCTAGCAAAAAGTGAACCAATTATTTCAGAAGATACACAAGTTTGTGTGATAAATTTATGAATTTGAAGCTTTTACCATCCAGGCCTAACAATTTTAGACAAGAAATTATCTGTTGACTGTTTAAAAATAGGGTGTTAAACCATTACTACTTTGAATTTTGAAGAGTTGGAACAAGTCTGGTGGTCAGCCAAGAATTTAGACAGAATTACTGCAGTCATTTTGCTTAGTTGTTAGGCTTTAAATAAATAAATCTCTCAGTACTGTAATGAATATATGCATAAAATCTTACAGAAGTATATAAAGGTTGTTAAGCTGAAACATGAAGGTTTTGCAGAAGTGTGAAGCTGAGCATGCAGGGCTTGGAAGACCTGTCAGCAAATTATTTTCTATTCTAATACATATGCTGAATATTGGAATTGATAACAAAATTTATGGGGGACATAGTTCTATTTCTGGATAGTAGTCTGCAAATATGAGAACTGATATAAGGAACGTAACTCTCAGTGATGACGTTACTTATTTCTGCAGTGGCTGCAATGCCCTGGGAATGTCCTTTGTTATTGCTCTCTCTTTCAAGTGTATTCAGTTGTATCAAATTGTTGTGCAAAGCATTCGACACTGTCCTGCACAATATCCTTGCCTCTAAATTGAAGAGACATGGATTTGATGGGTGGACCACTTGGTGAAGAAGGAATTGGCTGGATGGTTGCACTCGGATTTGTGGTCAATGGCTTGATGTCTGAGTGGAGACTAGTGACAAGTGGTGTTCCTCACGGGTTGTTATTGGGACTGGTGATTTTTAGTGTCTTTGTCAGTGACGTGGACAGTGGGATTGAGCGCACCTTCAAGTCTGCTGACACCACCAAGCTGATTGTAGCAGCCAACATGCTGTCGGGAAGGGATACAATCTAGAAGGACTTTTACAGACTTGGGAGGTGGAACGTCAAGAAGTTCAACAATTCCAAGCACAAATGCAGGCTGGATGGTAATGACTGGATTGAGAGCAGCCTTGTGGAGAAGGACTTGGGGATGTTAGTTGATGAGAAGCTTGCCATGAGCCAACAATGTGAGTTTGCAGCATGGAAGGTCAACTGTATGCTGGGCTGCATCAAATGAACCAGCAGGTTGAGAGAGGTGATTCTGCCATTCTACTCCACTCTTGTGAGATCTCTCCTGGAGTACTGTGTCTAGCT
>JANIJG010018835.1:0-44979 GCA_024611175.1 Megaceryle torquata
GGTACAAATCTCTGGCCTTGAAAATTTACAAGTATTTGTACCAAATAGTATTGCAGGTGAAAAATCTGTGATTTTGCAGCTTCTCAATGCAGCTGCTGGAAAGGATTGCTCAAAGGATTCAGATGAGGTTGCATATGAGGCCTATTTACTGATGACCAAGCACAGTGATAAAGACCATGAATTAGATGACAGCTGGAGTACATGGGAGGGTCAGACAGTCAAAGTAGTGCCACAGGTAGAAACTGTTGATACACTGAGAACCATGCAGGTAGGTCTTTGGTTATTTTTTCTCTGTTTATGTGATCATGTCCTTCTATATGTAATAAAAAGTTAAATTCAAGGATAAAATTGATTCTTAGTTGTGTTAGTGCAAGTATTAAATTCAGTGGAGTTTAGCATTTCTTAATCTGTACAAGGTGCATTCTTCATGGTGGGTGGGTTTTTTTATAAGAGGGAGATATTTTCAGTATCTAGTTTTGTGTTCGGTATCAGAAGTGTAGATAGGTCTTGAAAACTGTACGGTAACTGTAAGTTACCTGTCTCCCAAGAACATGTGGTGGTTGTGTGCTCTCCATGCACTGAGGCACGAAACCAGTTACTTTCAGTCTTGGATGAATTGTGACATTTGAAGTTAAATTTCTGTCCAAGCTACCGGATGTTCAACAGTTCTGCAGGAAGAAATCTTTCCAGTCATGCTTTCCTTCATCCCAAGCCAAGAGGGCTTCCCTGCCAGCAGTTCTGCTATGCTCTAGCAACAGAGCCAGCTGCAACTCCCTGCCCCTCCTGTTCTCATACCCTTATGTTAAGCTAAGTGAATTTTCCTTTTGGTATGTCATGCAGTTACTTGGATCCTTACCATAAATGGTCCGTACTGTCCATGAACAGAGTAACTTTCCATGTCACTGTGCCTGGCCTCTAGTGTTTAGAGGGCTCTGACAATTACAGGCTGTTGAAAAAAATTACTCCTTTACATAGTGTTGTTTTTAATGTGCAAGCATGTTACTGCTGCTTTGTCTGTTATCCAGACTGAACAATAAAAAAATAGACTTTGATTAAGTGCTTAGACTTTTATTAGACTTCTGTCAAAGTTACCATTTCACTCAGAAAATGAAAACAGCAAAAGACAGAATTTGGTTTGCAAATGGTGTTCTATCTGACTGACATATGTAAAGTGAGCATAAAAGACTGTGTGTTTGTGTTTATATGTGTATAACACTGTTTATTAATTTATTTTTTTTAATCCAGTATTGAAAGGTTAGGAAGTAAAAAGCCCTTTAGAAAAAAATGTGTTCTGTGTTTTAAAAAACATGTTTTCATTGCAAACAAGAGAAAATCTAAATTGTTATTAAAAAAAAAAAAATCATAAAATAGAAGAATTACATCAACATGTAAAGAATTATGAGCATGAAAATATTCTTTGAGGATAAGGTATTGAAAATCTGGATATGTCTTGTTTTTTGAGTAACTTGTTGCAGATGTGTTGTCTGTAGTTTGAAATCAACAGAGCTTAGTACGTGACTCATTGTGCTTCAGCAAAGGAAACACCATCTGTGACTCTGTACTTTTATAGACTTCGCAATATCAGAGCTCTGGTTTCCAAAACATGCTCTTACACTTCAATAATTTTCAAAATCTGAGCAAATGCTGTGTGGTAAATCTGTGGTTTTCCCTGTTCAATACTGGGGTTTTGTCCTGAAGTGTATTATATTACTTGGATAAAACCTGCCTCTTTCTGTTACGGGCATTACCTTCATCTGCTTTGAGAAAATACATTTATTTTGCTTGGATGCTGCTTTTATGTGTGTAACTATTCTGAAGATAATTTTAATATGGTGTTTCCCAAACCTTTCCAGAAGTGAATAGGAATATATTCCTATTGAAAACCTGCTGTAGCATTTGTCCTAGTATACCTCTGCTCTTAAGATGAGAGTTTATCAGGTTCAGTTGCCAGTATCTAGCTTTTCTGTTACAATTAATGATTTTAATGAATAGAACAGGAGATGTCTTTTATATTTGAGAATTTAAAAAGTAACCATTTGGAATTAGCTGATATGGGACATGTTTTTATAGAGAGGATTTTATCTTTGGTTTGGTATCTTCTATTTCTAGGTTCATAACCTCCTTCTTGTAGTTATTCAATCTGCCCACCTTGTGAGTCAGAGAAAAGCTTTCCAGCAGTCTATTGAAGGGCTTATATCTCTGCACCAGGAACAGACATCCAGCCAACCAGTTATTGCCAAAGCGCTACAACAGCTAAAAGTAAGCAGTTTTTTTTAATTCTCTCAGTCAAAATTGATTGTGCTTTGCTCACTGGTAAGTAAAAGCTTGTAAGGTGACTTGATTGCAGTGCTGATGAAGTATTCTGCAGCTGCAATTTATGTAATCTCTATGGACTTTACTTTCAGTTCAATTTTCATTCTGATTTTGCGAAGGATTTATGAGTGCATTTTTGAGAAATACGGCTGGTTTTGTACTGGGAAAGTGGGAAACAAGACCATAATGCAAGAGAAATATAAATAGCAACAGAGTAAATAGATCTTTGTACGGTGTATTGAGTTGAAAGTAAGTGTTTGTTATTGTGTTGGGGTTTTTTGGGTGGGTTTTGGTTTTGTTTGGGTGTTTTGTGTGTGTGTTTTGGGTTTTTTTGAGGACTCATAAAAGCAAAGATTTGTTAGGTTTGCAGCATCAGATCCCTATGTGTCACAGTTCAGGGTCAGGGTAGCCCCTTAGACCTAGCAGATGCTCTCTGTTAAACTCCACTCCCTCCCCAAAGGGGAAGAGAAAAGGAATAAGGGAGAGAGACTTGTGACAAGAAAAGGAAACTAGAACAGCTTTAATGAGAATAATAATAACAAAAATAAAATAGAGTGTGTACAAATATATATAAAACCAGTATGGAACCCAATCCCCCTGATGGTAATTACATCACCATCACCACTGATGTTGTAGAGCAGGCACAGGGGGTCCCAGCCTGGGCTCCTCAGTGGACGGGAGCTGTTCAGGAGTTGGATTCTGCTACCGGATTCAGGAACACAGGATTGAAGGCAGAATGGACAGAGTCCTCCTTGGATACTCTGAGGAAGCAGTCCGAGAGGAGAGAAGAGCCCAGGAATAGGAAAACTCCTATAGACCCCTTGGATCCCTCTGCTTTATACCCAATATGATGTCTGTGGGCTGGAATACCTTGTTGGACAGTTTGGGGTCACCTGCCCTGTCTGTTCCTCCCTGCAGGTGCAGCCTTTCACTTTCCTGCACCCCCAGTGTGGTACACAAGATTCCACAGTAGCCTTGGTCTGCACAGCAATCCTTGGTAGTAACTCTAAAGACGGGGTGTTATCACTGCCAGCAGCAGACACTGTGAAAACACACTGCTAACTTCAGACAGTGCAGTTAGTTAGAAGTACTGAACTGAAAAGTAAAATCACTGAACAGAATTAGTTCTGTTTTCACTCAGACCAGGACACTATGTTTCTCTCAGGAGGACTGTCCATTCTGCCTTCAATCCCGTGTTCCTGAATCCGGTAGCAGAATCCAACTGCTTGGAATTTATTTATTTATTTATTTATTTATTTATTGGATGTCCCATGCCCCCCATGTTATCCCCCCTGTCCCGTGTCCTGTTTCCTGTTGTCTTCGTTTTCAAAGATAATCTCACTCAAGCAAACAAAATTATTGCTTAGTGCAACTGCTAGGAAGTGTTTGTTTTTCCAAGACTGAAAGAGTTGTGCATTAAAGTACATTTCCATTTAAAATAATTTAAGTGTAATTGTTAGCTTCATGTTTATGTTAGTCATGTTGACTCTAGAATATAAATAATAATAATTTCATGTCCCCCCATCCCTTTTTGTTGTTATTCAGAGTGATGCGTTACAGCTATGCAATAAGATAAGCAGTGCCATTGATAGAGTTGATCACATGTTCACATCTGAGTTTGATGCTGAAGTTGATGAATCTGAGTCTGCCACTTTGCAGCAATACTACCGGGAAGCTATGATTCAGGGTTATAATTTTGGGTTTGAGGTAAGGAAACAAAAAGTTAATGACAAATTTGTCTGGTAGTTATGGTAAGTTTTGCATGGTGCAAATAAGGTAACTATAACTGGAAATGCAAAGAAATCTACAACACTGTACAAATGTTGCCACAGATCTTAGATGAAAATGATTGAAAAAGAACAGATAGATCTAGGAAATTAATATTCCAATTAGCAATGCCTGGAACTCTAAAAAGCTTTAAGAACTTAAAGAATTCAAATGTAGTCTTGCAGACTACACTGCTTGGCAGTATTTTAGATGAAATCAGAAATACCCTTTGACATTGAATGTCATTGTGGAACTTGGCTTCTTGTACTTTCTAAGCCTAGAATAGCATAATATTGTAACATGAGCCATTCTTACAAAGCTTACGGTGATTCTTTGATGAAGTGAATATAGCTTTTGAGTGCCTTCCTTAGAGTACTGATCAGTAAATGTCATGTACAGATGCTTCCAATGTACTGTTTCACTATTGATTCCTGTGAGCTTTCTAATTTTTTTTTTAAGATTGTATCATATCCTAACGTACTTCTAAGGATAGTCTTCTAAAAGAATGCTGTTATTTCTGTTTATTAACTGTTCCTGTGTAACTCCTTTATCCCATAACATTATCTGCTATATAACGAAAAATAAACACTACTTTGTGGTTCAACCTCTGTTTGAAGAATTGTGCATCTGTGTAGTTTGTTTCTTAAACGATGTGTACACCATTAAATATCAGCATCTGCCTGTATACACACAAGAGTGCAATATGACTTAAGTGCTGCCTCTTGCTATAACTTATTTTGTATCATATTTTTTTTCTATTAATACACAACTCCTTGCATAAAATCATGTTGTCAAGAATAGATGTTACCATACTGAAGCATGTTAGCCTGAAAATACGCCAGTGGATATTGCAAATGGTGGGTTTGTGCTTCTTTGTAATATATGAAAAGTAATTTTAAGTTTCTTACAGTACCATAAAGAAGTTGTTCGTCTAATGTCTGGAGAATTCAGGCAGAAAATTGGAGACAAGTATATCAGCTTTGCCAGAAAGTGGATGAATTATGTGCTAACAAAATGTGAGAGTGGCCGAGGAACTCGACCCAGGTAACAGCCAACTTGTTACTGCCACAGTAGTTTGTCTTTAAATACCATGCAGAACTTTTCACACCCTGTATTGTTTAGATGTAGTTCTTCTGAAGTATTGATGCTTTTGGCTCTTAAAATTTTAAGTAATTTGAATATTGAATGTATGAAGTCAAATGAACATTCCCAATTGCTTAGCAGATTTTGTAGAATTTTTTGCCTCGTGTTAGCTGACATAAAATGGCAAGAAAGAGTGGAGGTTATTGGACCCAGACAATTAAAATACTTTAGAAAAGGGTCATTTAGTTGGAACAAAAGTGCTGTATGCCCAGGAGTCAGTGAAGATTGTAGAATATGCAACAGTCATTCCCTGGGTATTCTACAGAATAAAAGCAATGTTATTTTGTGCCAGTTGCAGAAATGATGTACGTACAGAAGCTTTAGCCTCCTTTTGAAGTCTTTCTATTGGTCCTTTTTGAAGGCATCTAAAGCATGGCCCACATATGAGGAAGAAGTGTTTTCACTATGGTGAAGCTGGTATATCAGAACTTTAATAGAATTGTTTGCATTAAAATAGCTCTTATATTGATCCATGCTAGCAGATAGTTTTGTTTCCTTTAAAGTACAGTGCTGATGAGTCTGTCCTGGAGGCTCTTTGTTCTGCTTGCTGAAAGAAGAGGAGGAAAGAGTGGGTAGACTGAACCATGTGTGAATAGGCTAATTAGCTTGGTGTGCTAATCTTTGCACCAATAAAAAAAAAAAAAACAACCAAAAAAAAAACCACAAACCCCCAACAAAACCACTTCAAAGGCAAAAGGAGGACTCTTAAGACAACATTGGCTCATTACTTTATGAGATTGCTCACCTCACAAATAAGGACGAAGATAAAGCAGACACATTTAATGTCGTCTTTATCTCTGTCCTATGACTAGGGGAGTGATAAGGTCCAGATTGACTCTCAATTGTACAAGTTTTACCGCTGCAGTGGAATGTATGCAAATCTATGGGGCCTGATGGAATTCATTCCAAGGTACTGAAGAAGCTGGCTGAAGTTATTGCAAGACCTCTCCATTATTTATCAGAGGTCTTGGGAATCTGGAGAGGTTCTCGTTCACTGGAAGCTAGCAAATATAATTCAAATTTTCAAGAAGGGCAAGAAAGAACGTGCTGGTAATTACAGACCTGTCTGTTTCACATCAGTTCCTGGTAAAATTATGGTGAAGATTATTCTGGGAGTTATTGAAGAATTCTTCAGAGACAATGTAGTCATTGGTCAAAGTCAGCATGGGTTCATGGAGGGCAACCTATGCCTTACTAACTAAATATCCTTTTATGTCATATAAACCTAACCTCTAGGTTACCCACCTAGTGGATGGAGAGAATGCAGAGTTTTATGGTTGTTTTTTGTGGGTTTGGTTTGAGGTATTTTTATTGCTATTTTAGCAAATATTTTGATACTGTCTCTAACAAAATCGTTCTGGACAAGTTGTCCAGCATACAGCTAGACATAGACACGGTATGATCAGTGAGCAATTGGCTGAAGACTTGAGCTCAAAGAGTTGATACAAGTGGGGTAACATCTGGCTAGCAGCCAGTCACTAGGATGTTCCCGAGGGCTTGATTTTAGGCACAGTTCTCTTCCATGTTTTTATCAATTATCTGGACACAGGGGTTAAGTGCATACTAAGTAAGTTGCCCAGTAATATTGAATTAGGAGGAGCTGTTGATTCGCTCAATGGCAGACATTACAGAAAGACCTTGATAGGTTATAAGCGCAGAGCAATCACCCACCTTATGAAATTCAACAAGGACAAATGTCAAATTTTGCACCTGGGGTGGTGTAATCCTGGATATGCATATAGATTGGGGACCAAGAGGTTAAGTGCAGCCCTGCAGAAAGGGATCATGTGGTTCTATTTGATGGTAAGCTCTGTGTGAGTCAGCAATGTACAATGGTGGTGAAAAGGGCAAACCATATCCTGGGGCGCATTAGGCACAGTATAGCTAACCAGTTGAAAGAAGTGATTGTTCCACCATACTTAGCATTGGTGAAGCCTCTCCTCAAGAGCTTTGTGCGCTCTGGGCTCCACAATATAAGAAGGATGCAAAAATACTACAGTTTGCCTAAAGGAAGGCAGTGAAGATAGCAAAAGGACTAGAAGGCAAGATTTATGAGGTGTGGCTGAGAACATTAGGTTTGCTTAGCTTAGGTAAGAGGAGACTAAGGGGGCGACCTCATTGCTGTCTACAGCTTCCTCATGAAGAGGAGAAGAGAGGGAGGTGCTGACCTCATCTCTGTGGAGTCTTGTGGTAGGACATGAGGAAATGGCTTAAACCTGTGTTAGGGGAAGTTCAGGTGAGGGTGGTCAAGCACTGGAACAGGTCATGCCCCAGTACTGTTAGTGTTCAAGAAGTACTTGAACAACAGTCTTGATTTAACTTTCATGTTGGCCTCTGTGGAGTCAGGAGTTGGACTTGGATGATCCTTGTGTGTTCCTCCCAACTCAAGATATCATAGGATTCTGCTTGTGTTTTGTAGATTGCAGCTGCTAATTCTGGTAGGCCTAAAAGGAGGCCGTGAGGGGATCAGGTGGCTGAAGACATCACTTGCTCTAGCTAAATGAGTTAGTTATTTGACTTCACCAGTCTAGGCCCTGAAACCAGTGGTGCCTAGTTTATATTGATCAGATAGTTATGAAAATCATTAGTACTCTTTCAATCTTGTTTCAGAAAGGAGAATTTAGGCAGGGGACATAGTAGTTTGGCTTAAGATATTGTGAGTGAATTGATGATACTGTTCCTGAAGATAGAAAATATGAGAGTCGAGGTATATAGCATGTCCTGCTTGCTTTATTTGGCAGTGTCCTTGCTAAAATCAGACTTTGTACAAATAATACAAGATAAATATATTACCTCATATATTAATCTATTTTCTTGCAAAGATTTTATCATATTTTCCAGAGGAAAAATAAGTAACTCCATTTAATGTTCTTGGATGTTGTTGAAACTCTTAATGACAGCTGTGGCCGAAGTGAAATTTATTCTCTCTCTTCAAAATAGGTGGGCAACTCAAGGTTTTGATTTTCTTCAAGCCATTGAGCCAGTGTTCATTTCAGCTCTCCCAGAAGATGACTTCTTGGTATGGGTTAAGTTGTTCTGCATGTTGTTATATCTAAATACATGTGAAGCTATAAGTACATGTTATCAGGGATATTTTTTATACAGCTGTGTTCTGAAACAGTTACTGTTGTATATAACTGATGATGTTTCTTCAGTTTGTAAGATTCTGAATAGAGTATGCTTGTGACCATTGTCATTAATGTTTTCGGATCACTGACAATTTGATGGTGCTATCTTGGGAGGCTGTCTCTCTTTGTCTCTTGGGGAATTTGACAGCACCTTTTCTGCAGAGTTACCATGTATAGTTGTCATAATAAATCTATAAATAAATATAAGCTTTTGAGGCTTAGTTAAAGCCCAGAGTTCTTTTATGGATATGAATACAAAATCACTTTTTTTTTTTTAAAGGTATTTCTTCAGATTGTGCCAATGTGGCAGACTTGAAATCATTTTTCTTTTGCTTTTACTGTGGAAAAAAATGTAGAATAAAACTGAATTTTTTTGTGTGCTCTGCCTTCCTTGTTTTTCTGTGGAAATAAAATTCTGAGAATTCACTTCTCTGATCTTGGTACAGTACTACAGAGAAGTGAAAGCACAGTTGCCACAAAATAGTAGAATGTGAGTGCCAGCCCCTCTAATTTTTATTAATTTCAAGATGTGGTTGGTATTTCATAATGCATTATAGTTTCTGTGTTGTGCTAGCTAGATTATTAGACTTTTTTTCACTTTTTTTTTTTTTAAGAGCTCTCAAGTAAGTTACGTTTTAGTCCCCACACATGCATTGTTGGGAAAGGGTTGTCTGTCTAAATGACCAAGTTAAGTTTGTATCTGAAATTCACTACTATTTTAGCTTTAGGAAGTATCCCCTCAACTTTATTTGCTTTGAAAGAGTTTCTAAAACACCTGTTATTTTGAAGAATTATATGTGTATATTTTAGCAATACTGTCTTGCCTTCAGAATTTAGAGGGAAGTTCCTAAGGAGGAAAGAAACTCAGAAAATCTGATGTGGCCTTTGACATTCTAAACTGGTAGTTATGTCCAAAAATGGAATTGATAACCTTGTTGTGACCTTGAAAGAGAGTTCAAAAACCAGTCATGGCATGGGTTTGTTTCTGTTGATGATTGATAACTACTTGAGATACCATAGTACTTCTTCAAATAGAATATTTTTATGACAGATGTTTCACATGTACAGAGAAGAGAATTCATAGCCAGTGACCTTGAACAAGTGGGAGAGAAAGGGAGGAAGCAAAAACCTTAACTGCATTTCTGAACTTCTGCTTTCTTAAATTAGATTTCAGGTTTGGAGAGCATCTCTTGACGCCACTTATTAATAAAAGTGATTACTATATAACACAGGTTACAGTATTTCATCTAGAAATGTGTATGTCAGTCCTAGTATCTTCTTTAAATAATACCTGTTGTCATAGAAGGAGGACAGGCTGGATCTAAAGCTTTGATTCTAGCTCGGTCTGGGTTGAGAAGATATGCCAGTTGCAGAGTAAATGCTTTTTTTTTTTGGTTTTTTGGGTTTTTTTTTGTTCATTGGTTTGGGGTTCTTTTGTTAGTGTTTTTGGTTAGTCCAGCTTCATGTTCCTGGTCTTCACTAAGTTTCTGAATTTCTGGAAGAAATTTTGAATCGTCTGAATTACTGGTTTCTAGAAGTGGCCTTCATAGCGACCAAACTTAAGAACATAATTTTAATTCTCTTTTGTGAAGACACTTTATCACTGGTGGTGTGACAAGTAAATTGAACCAGAGGAAGATGTAACTTGTCTAAGGTTACATACAAAGTGAATAGTATACCCAGTAATTAGGCTGAGATTGCCTGAACCCTAGTTTAGTGGTTTAACTATTAAACACCCTTTTATGAAAGTTTTTCTAACTTTGTGGGTAAATAAGGTGGGTGTATTTCTTTTAATATGCAGTGCTTCATTGTTGTTATTTTACAGACTTTAATCTTGTGTTTCAGGCTGTCATGGTCTCACCCATTTTCTTTAGGTGTTTCTTCTTGAAATGGGGGGAGGGAGGGCAGAGGAGGTTGTTGCTGCTTTTTTCAGCAAGCTTGATTTTTAATTTTATTAGCAATGGTTATTAAGTTCCACTAGCTTTATATTATGAAATGTTCTTATGATAAATCATTATTCAGTCCTTATGGTTACATAATTTTGAAAAGGTCAAAAGGCAAGACAAGACTAAAACTTCTAGCTTAAAAAAACCCCAGTCAATTAAGTCAAAACCCTAATGTGGATCCAGAAGTTTAATATCATTGATAGAATTCAGGGGTGTTTCCTTGACAGATTACATACTTAACTAGTGTCTGTTTTATTACTGAGTTTTACCAGATGACTGTCGACTCTCTTGTAACATAAAACATCACAACTTTTTCTGTGTCTCATTTCTAGAGTTTACAAGCTCTGATGAATGAGTGCATTGGCCATGTTATTGGAAAACCACACAGTCCTGTTACAGGTTTGTACCTTGGTAAGGCAGAAGTTACTGGCATTTGTTCTGGAGCTTTGCTGCTACTGTTACAGCACTTTGATTTTTGAGAAAATTTAAAATTCTAGAAATACCAATTAAAGTCTTTTTAAGCTTTTAGTGACTGTTAATGTGAAACCATTATTGCCTGACAAAGTATAAGTACATGATGGTTTTCCTCGAGAAATTTAAAAGCTTTACAGATGTTTTCCTCTGATTTTGTTCTTGAATTGCTGCAAGACTTCACAG
The DNA here is from genome assembly GCA_024611175.1 of Megaceryle torquata. Classification (NCBI taxonomy): domain Eukaryota; kingdom Metazoa; phylum Chordata; class Aves; order Coraciiformes; family Cerylidae; genus Megaceryle; species Megaceryle torquata. The sequence continues at coordinate 10,955 of JANIJG010018835.1, forward strand.
GGAAGGCTCTTCTGAAAAGTACTGTGATTATTTTTTAAAGGTTGGGTAATGAGGCAGTTATAACTTTAACAAGACATTTACAGCTCCCTCTTCAAAAGTTTCATTCTGGCACTGCAGTATTTACACTTTTGATGGAGTTTATGTAAGTATTGAGGTACAGAGCAGTTACACCTGTCAGCTTGACAACAGAGCTGTGGGAAGTAGTTCTCTGATATCACAAAATTCATCATGGTGTAAAAAATATCTTTGGCATTAGAGTAAAATCAACATATTTCATTGTTTATCTTGAGAAGAGGATGTTTCCTTAGCTGTGTTTCCCTTTCTACGTATCTCTTTGCCAGTACTGTTTCTCTTTTCCCAAGTCCATTGACTGGTTTAACTTTCAAAATACCACATCATCTTCTTTTCTTTCTCCTCTGTCCAATTCCTGGAAAAGGTTGATAGCAGAAGACATGAAGGGAAGGTAATTTGACTTGGGCAAGAGGAGTTTTTTCCCTATTTCAGTAAAGTTTCAATTTGATAAAATTTTGATGGAAACTCTTATATCTGAGAGACCTTTTACAGTGAAAGTCATCCCAATCATTTGGAAAGAAGCATAGTCTAAAATAAATTTTAGATGAGCTCTGTACCATGATGTAAAAGCTGTACATTTGCTTTTGATATACTGTTATTCAAAGGAAGGTCTATTATAGGTAAATCACTAGCATGACAAACCTGAAGTACTGAAACTCTTATAAGTGCTGTTGCAGACAGCAGATCACACAAACTAAATTGCTTGACAGCATTTGCCTCAGAGGCATGGGGGGGACGGATGGGACACAGACAGGTGGCACAGACTTGAACAGCAGGATGAAACTTTAATACATGTGAAATAAACAGAACTAAACATAATCTGTATCCTGGATTCAGGTATTGCAGATACCACTTTCTATCTTGTGATCAGGAGAAAAGTAAGAATTCCTAGATCTGTTTGCATACCATGTTGAGGGACTTAAACCCAGTGTGATCTTTACCCCTTTACTCAAAGCTGAGGATCTAGTTCTGTTCACGATGCTTCCTGTAAGCACATAGCTGGGGGCCTCCTAGTGTTTTATCCTGTCTTTTTTCTTTGTGAAATCGGGTATGTCCACCCAGCTGGGTTAGGTTTGTTGTTCTGCTAGTGATCTTGCAAATTAAAAGAGGACAACCAACACCTGTCTCTGGCATCTTTTACTTGTCCTGATAGTGCAAACAAGGCAGAAACTCAGCTCACTGTGATGAACCTAGCCTGACAGAAAGATCTAACTCATGTTTTGATGGGCTGTCTTGCAGTGTGACTGTCACAGTATTTTTCTGGCTAATTAAGGAGGGCTTGAGGGAAGGAGAAGACACTGCAGACTACTCTTATGAGCACTGAATGAGCTAGGCATGAGAAAAAGGAAGGCTCATTAAGTTTGACACTGTCCCTTCTTCTGCCCTTACTTCAGGCAGACTGTCATGGGGGGCATTAGTATGGGTAAAACTGTCATAGGTGGATTTTTTTCCCCAGCTTATTTTGCTTTCTGTTATTATCTGAGAAAACTAATTCTGATGCAGAAGGAAATAATAACACTGTTGGCTTCTTAGTTATGATTTGGTTTGCTAATATTTACTTTGCAGTAAGATAGCATCATCTTTTTATCTGTGAAGTTGAAATAATGAAGGTGTAGCTTTAGTGAAGTACACATCATCTAATTGCTAGTTTTTCATTCTCTGCAGAATTTTCATCATTTTTTAAATGAGTTACATGATACAATAATATGAATTATATTAATACATACAACTGGTTTATTTAAAATGGAATAATTCTATTGTTTCTTAAAAGGATAAGAAAATATGTGTCTGTTCAGCTCTGTAGAATACGATTTTGTTTTAATTTTGTTTCTTGAAATGGCCCTAACAGGGTTTTTAACATCTGAGTAAATGTGCTACCTTTTCTATGTTTGCAGCTATTCATCGAAACAGTCCCCGTCCTGTAAAAGTACCTCGATGCCATAGTGATCCACCAAATCCACATCTTATCATCCCCACACCAGAAGGCTTCAGGTATTTAGCATTAGTAGAGAGTACAAAATGGGATTATCCCCTCTTGGTTATGCTGACTGTCAGTAAGTAGAGCACCTTTTCTTTAATGTTGAGGGCAAAACAAGTACAAAAAAATTAGTGTGTCAGTGATTTGAATTTTATCAATGTGCTTTTAAAGGACAATATTCTCCCCCCGCCTTATTTCACACTTCTTATTGGTGCTTTCTTTCTCACTTTGAAGTAATTCTTATCCCCTTTTGTCTTTCCTGAAAGTAGTGTTTCAGTGTAACAGGTTTAGTTCAGCAAAAACTGCTCATTAACAAGACTTTTATTTCTGTCTCCACTTAGAATGTCTATGTATATACCCACAATAGTGTTCTGTAATTTAGCATAGATAAAACTTTAAAATGTAGCATTCTGGAATATGGTGGCATTTCTGCATCATTACCAACCTCTGTGAAGAAGCTTAAAGCAATGGATGGTTTTGCTTCCCTTTGAGAGAGTAGAGGTGAGAATGAATGCAAACATAGGGTTTTGTTGTTTTTTTTTTTTTTTTTTTTAATTTAAAATCAACTTTACCATGCATATTTTTACACAAACAGAGGGCCTTACTTTTCAAGAAGGTCAGCACAGTGTCAAACTCTACACTTTGCAGTATTTTTGAAAGTTGCTTAACTGTTAGCGGATATTAGTACTACTCTAAAGATTTTTTACTGTTTTTGTGTGTATGATTATTATTATTGTAGATATTGACAGCAGATAACCTCTGCTCCTGAGACTCAGAATTATTCCACCTAATAGTCTTTATGTATATGAACTTTTAAAATCAGACCTCATTATGCACACTTCCAAATTTTATTTTTAAAATAATCTTTCAACTCCATGCGTTTTTATTCTTTCTGGTTTTTTTGAAAAAACCCCACATTTCCTGAAGTTTTTCTTCTTGCCACAGCACGCGGATTGTCCCTTGTGATGCACGGAACCATTGCAGTGTTGCTGTCAGTCGCCCCGTTCCCGTCGGTAGCGACTCAGCTCAGCCTAAACCTGTCAGCAGTGCAAATGATACCAGGTAGCTCCTCTCCATGACATAGCAGCCTCATTCTACTTACATCACCCATATAACTGTTTCCACATACTTGCATCCTAGTAGATCATTTGCACCGTGCTTCTCCGTCCCATCATGTCTTCCACTGGCTCCTTCATTCATGTTTGACTTGAGCAAAGTCTTATGTCTTAGAAATAGTAAGACAGCTTTCAGATTTAAAATGTCTGAACAATATGGTGGTTAAAGCATGCAGTTCTGATGTAGGTTACAGATTTGCTCAGTAATTATGTCTATGGAATTAACATATGCCATCATCAGTATAACTATACTGAATAATTATTATTGATAACTAACACTTTGTACTAAGGTGACTGTAACAGGCAAAGAAGCCCAGGGAGATAGATAGATAGATAGATAGATAGATAGATAGATAGATAGATAGATAGATAGATAGATAGATAGATAGATAGATAAAATGATTACTTTTTGTTAGCTAACATTTTTGGTGTTGTTATTGAGATAGTATATAGTGGCAAACACATAATTAAACACATAAAACTTTAGATTTTTTTTATTTCTTGCTACATCTTTGGCTTCTTAGGGTTGTGCAGAATAAACTTAACATGAAAGAAACCATTCCTTATGTAACAGAAACCACTCCTGTATTATCATCAGAGGTCATGAGTGAATTTTTTTGGTAGATGTGATAGTATCTTTCTTGCATTTTGTCTTCTGATTTGGCTGCTATATTTCAGAGTATTGGTGCTCCTTCTTTGCATAATGCAGTCAGACCATTGATGTGTCTCCCAAGTTTTCTAAATGTACTCTATTTTTTTTTAATTATTTTTTTTCCATGCACCCCTGATTGTGAAAATCCTGCTGTTCACACAGTGACATTTACTGGGGTTCTAAATAGCTTTTTGAATTCTTATTTCTGCTTCACAGTACCAAAAACTCTCTTGTACAAAACACTTGTATCACCCACATGATCTGACTGTATCACACAGCTGTAGAGGAAAGAAAGATCAGTTAGTGAAAGAAAAACAGATGGTGACCAAAGTGAACTTAGATATGACTTGATTATGAATGAATTATTTGTTAATAAAAAAAATTAATTTGTTAGCCAGCAACCATCATGGTTTATAGATTTGTTACTGGATGCACAGCAGAACAATGCATTAAGGTGTTAAGATGGAGGTAACTTACCACTTTTTATATAAAATCCTCAAGATCCCCGCAAAAAGTGCAGGGTCTAACTGTTGAAATACTAAAAAAGCAGAAGTTTTACACACTTTCCAGAAACTCTACATACATTTATGATGTGATTGTAGGCATTAAAAAAATCTCTATAAAAAGTTGAATGTAAGGATACTGGTTGTACTATGCAGTGCGTAGTGCACAAATGCCACCATAGTTCTATTAAAGATTTTCTTCTAAAAAAATACAAAACATATTTAATATAACTAGAAAGTAAAAACCCCAGCAGAAATACCTGGTTGTATACATTGAGCTTTCTGGTGGTTATGCTTTTACACTATATGCATACTAATGACCTTTAAAATGTTTAATTTCTGAGCTAGCTGATTTTATTAGTCATCATTTTATATTTATCCAGGACTGGAACAGAAATTTAGCAAGTCGTCTTTCTCTCTCTTCCTATTTCTTTGCCTAATAACATAGACACAGTCTTTCTGGATGCAAACGGTAAAAGATCTGGGGGGCTAAGATGGGCTTAAAATGGATTTTTGACATCTGTGTTCAAAGCTCTCATATGTAAGGTCCTCTGTTCAGCTACTGCCTCATTTTAGAGGTGGTTTAGCTTTGCTTGTTTTTTAAGTTCTTTGTGCATCTAGAATTGTTGCTCTGTATGTGTTGAGAGTAATCTTCCAGTCTTCTTGATGATTAAAACCTCAACATCCTGAAGAGTAATGAGGATTTTCACTAGTTCAGTTTCAGTTCTTCCTCAACTAGATCCTTAAAAGATTTAGTTTGAACTCATAGGGACTGCAAAGCAAATATCTTATTGAGAACATTCATATGGGAATAGGATGTCTTGGGTTCTGGCTTCTGTTCCCATGACTGTGAAGATTGTGTCTTTTCTGTCCTTTTTTTTTTTTTTTTTTTTTTGTTACTATTATTAGGTAATAATTGGATACAATTTGGAAGCAACTTTAGTGCCTTAGGGAAGTCCTCTCATAAATGTGTGCACTTCATGGTGCCAGGTATCTTTCATCTTTTTGTGAAGGATTTGTGAATCTCAGTGAAGGGTTTGACAATGTTCCCTGCTTTCCAGTCATGTTTAGCTTATACCTCTATATGCATTATGTTAAAGGAGGCATCAATCAAAGCCCTTCCTCACTGTGCTTTAAAAATTGAAAGGGAGCCCTGTCCAGGAGGAGTCACTGTAGAAAGCCTTGCACGAGGAATTGCTGTCTCTCAAACATGGGTGGATTGATCAGTGTCTTGGGCTGGAGAAAGGTGCCTGAAGATTTAAGTCTCATTTCACTCAGTATTGTTTCCCTTGCTGTTCAGCATGCTTATTCATTTTGATCTTATTCTGAGGTATCTAATAATACTCTGTGCTCTATGGAGGAGCTGGGACCTCTAGGCAGTCAAGCTGCTCAACACTGTCCTTCCTGTCAGCTGGCTTGTCACTCTTCCACTAATTTTGACTTAATGACTATGGACTATGACTGTATTTGTAGCACACTAGGAGCATATGAATTCAGTTACCACCCTTCATCTGATAATGTGTCTCATGTTATCACCCAGCTGAATCACTTCTAGTTGTATATCCAAACCTGGCACCAGCTGCATCCTGCAGCAGCTGTCTTAGTAGTATGTTACACGTCATTAAAATGGATTCTGTTGTTATGGGCAAGTAACAGTTTCAAGTAGATTTTTTGAAGCTTGGGGTTTTTTCATAGAGTGGCATAACTAAAATGATGTAAAAAGTCTTTATTTGGGGGAAAAAATAGCACAGAAAGGATTTTCAGTTTACTTCTCAGCAGCAGTTTTTCTTTCACATTACTTTCATGATTCATGTCCTAGGCTTGAGAGATTCTTTCTCTTTAAAACTGCAGTTAAATTGTCACTGTAGTTATTTAGTGCAACGACAAGTTAATTAGTACAATGGCTCTTTTTAACAGGGGTTCCAGTGTCCCCGAAAATGATCGACTGGCTTCAATAGCAGCTGAGTTGCAGTTCAGATCCCTTAGTCGTCACTCCAGTCCCACTGAAGAGCGAGAAGGTGATTGTCACAGTAACAGATTGTGACCTGGATGTACAGATAATTTCTGTCATTAACATATTTCTCTCTGTTGCCAGTTCTTACCTTTTCCAAAAATTTTTCATCTTTTCCCATTCAAAAATCTTAGATTTTTAACTTTTAGTCTTATGTTGTCAGAATAAGTTCTTCTATTTTCAGACATATTCACTATTCTCTTGCCTTTCATATTGTTTCTGAATTGTACCTGAAGGAATTTCTTGGTGTCTTACTAAGTTACAGTGTTCAAAATTAAATGAATAACATGACTGCTGAATTATATACTCCATTTGATAGTAAACTTCTAAGTTAATGAAGTATGAACTGGACCCATCAGGACAGTGGAGAGTTTTCTAGCCAGTTCTTTAATTACCACTGCAGTAGTCATCTTACAAGTACTTATTGTATTAATACTTATGTACTGAATCCTGGAAGAAGGGAAGGGGTTTGTGACTTGATGTCCCCAGTCAAGACTCCTTCAGGTTGCCCCAGCCCCTGTGTATGTGGTATTTATTACAACAAATACTTTGAAATGTTTATTGTTAAGATAGCATGTTCTGTGCAAATGAAAATGAAGCATAAAATCCGAAGTAGAGTTGATATTGTGGTTGTCCTGCAAAATTAAGTGGATTTTGAAGAAAGAAATTCCTTGAAAATATATATGAAGAGGTGTGGGGGATTTACTTCTTTTGTTCTTTTAAGCAGATGTTGAAAGTATTTTCTGCCTTATGCTTATTCCCTTTTTTTTTTATATTCCCATGAGTGCAAAACTGGCTTAGGTTGGAATGAATACAGATTTTTTTCTAAGAAACCTTAGAAGCTTGGTTTTCTGCACTTCCATATTTGATTCTGTGTGCCCTGACTTGAAGTGCTTCCCTCAATTGTGGAAGGAGGTGTCTGTTCCTGTATAAATTTAATCCTATTTCAGAATAGCTTTCATAATTTGATTTCTAAAGATAAGTCATTCTTGAATTCAAGACCATACACTGCTTTATGGTTACCTCATATACTTGTAGGGTGTATTAGTTCTGATATGTAAGACCTCAGCTTCTGCTGAATATAGAGGCATAATCCTTAATATGAGATATAGACACTTTTATGGTCACAATATTATTTCTCTAGAACCATCATATCCAAAAGGAGATTCGAGTGGCTCATCACGACGGAGTTGGGAGCTCAGAACTTTAATCAACCAGACCAAAGGTAGGTGTTCAGGAGCCCCTATAATGTAATGTCTGTTAAAGTAGTGCTATAATAAAAAAGTTGAATCTTATGCTGATTGTGAAGAGGTTTTCCCAGCTTTGTACACAGGAAGAGGAAAAAAGTCCTGATTGCTGATATAAGATATTGCTAACAAAATCACAAGGTGTACTCCCTGAGGTAGGAGTAATTGAACTTTATAAAAGATTAATTAATAAAAACCCCATCTTTTAAGTTTCTGAAAGATACTAGCAGTGTTCTACAAAATGAGTACATTTATTACTATAGGAATTGCAGATTTTTGCTGCCTCTATTCAGTGACCAGTTATGAATCACGTGACAGTAGGAAGCACTTTGTCACTTTCTAAGATCTCTCCCCAGCATGGGATTTTCCTATTTTGTGTGTATAACAGCGTGCGATCTGATACTATTTCCCAAATTCAAGGCTATTATGGGGCCCTCCACTCTCTGTTCTGCTGCTTATTTTCAGGAAACTTAAAGTAACTTGGTTACTTATGAGACTCCTATACTGTAGGTTGTTTGCATGTATTCTGGCAGTGTGAAATCTCATGAAACATTAGAAGAAAATTCAGTCAAATAAAAAACTGATTGCTCAAAACACAGGAAGAACAACAATTTTTTTTTTCCTTTAATCTAGAAGGCTTATTTTTTTGTTCAGAACATAAGCACTGAAGAAACTGACTTTATTTAAACTAAAAAAGAAGAATGAGGGAAAGCTTGAAAATTTCTAGAAGACTGCTGCAATGGAAACTGCTTTTACAGTCCATTGTGAATAAGACAAAAGATTTTGGTTTAAAACTACAGCAGGGCACATTTCGTGTAGATGAAGTGCTATTAATTATAGATTGGCAGTAGAATATATAATTTGGGAGTGTCAGTATCCCCATCTTTTGGAGGCTGTTAGAAACAGGCTATACTACTCTGTCAGCAGTGACAGATGTGTAATTTTTGTATTTTACAAGGAGGGGATAACTTAATACATCCCTGATATTTCTTCTGGCCTCCCTTACTAGGATTCTGTTTCATTGCAAGGCTTGAAAGCTGGAGCTAGGTATTATCTCTAAATCTTTGAAATAACAGATGCTATGAGTTTTCCAAGAGCTGTCTCATACCTCTGTAGAGCAAAACTTTTACCCGTCCTTCTTTTGGTGCTCTTCATGACCCTAACACGTTTCCACTATCCTATCTGTGGTTAGTTGCGGACCAAACGCAAACAAGTGCATTGCATTCCATGCATTTAATTTCCTTCAATCAAGTAAGATATGATTAGAAAGGTACCAGTATTCTCATTTTACTTGAGTTTCATATGTGATTCATAAGTGATAGTTCCATATGTGGTTGTTAAAATGTTTTATTCTTGCTTGCATCTTAAATTAGACTCACAAAATAGTTCTCTTCTAACTGATCACTTGCTGTGATATCAAAAGGTAACAAAATAAAAACACAGCAAATATTTCTCAATCAAGAAAATTGTTCATCACTCTTTTTAGACACTGCTTCCAAGCAAGCACCGATTGAAGCTGTTCAAAAGTCTGTTAAGATGTTTGAAGAAAGGAGATACAGAGAGATGAGGAGGAAGAACATCATTGGCCAAGTTTGTGACACACCAAAATCTTACGATAATGTCATGCATGTAGGTTTGAGAAAAGTGACTTTCAAGTGGCAGAGAGGAAACAAGATTGGTACGTTTATTATACCTTCATTTATTGTACTAAAATACCAAGGAAATCAAAGACTGTCTTTTGAAAGCTTGGGTCTCTGCGTAGGTAATATCAGTTTTATTGAAATCTGAACATGAAAATACAAAACTACAGCTAGGATTTCCTTTATATACAACTTCAGCAATGTTTTGACTGGTCAAGTAACAAGAAACAAAGGAGGAGAAGGATTTGGTTAGGCAAGTTACTTAGGTATGATCCTGTGATTCCTGCACGTGCTTATGTCTGTACAGTGCTTGAGTTCTGCTTTTGGAAGAACCGGAAACGTGAATGGAAATGAGCACAGACTTCGGGTTTGTTTAATTCCCCAATATTGTTGTTGTTTCCCTTGTACGATCATTATTTCCTCTCTGGTTTGGGATTTGTGGGGAAAATCCTCATATTAAGGGGAGAAGCTTTCTTTCAGGTCAGCATCTGAATGCAGTGTTTTTAGTTTTAACACGCTTCAACTCAGGACTATCAGTGTAGTATTAGGTGTTGCAGGTTAAAAGCTACTTGAACTTTTAAATTCACATAAAGGTAAATAACTGTGGCAAGCTCAGTTTTAAGTGATTTTTTCTTATTGCAGTTACTTATTGAATATAGTGTAATTTGGTTTTCTTATTTTGATTGTAATTCTGCAGGTGAAGGCCAGTATGGGAAGGTCTATACCTGTATCAGTGTTGACACTGGAGAGTTGATGGCTATGAAGGAAGTGAGTAACCTATGAGAATCACAGCTGCCCTTGTTTTTTATCCAAACCAAATGTGCATGACTTAGCAGGCATTAAAGATTTCTGAACACTGTTGTTAGCTAACTGGGAAAGGATGGGAAGACAAATGGTTTCTTCACATGGCCACATCTGTTGTAAGCACTTGTTCCTCCTCAGGTGGCTTAAGCTTTTTTTCTTTTCAGTTTACAACTTTCAATTTAAATGTATGTAAAACAGATAATGTTTTTTACTAATCTTATAGGGATGTTGTGAACTTCATGAATGCTTGCTTATTATGTGTGAAGTCCCATTAAGAGATGTTGAGTATTTTGGAAAAGGTTTTCTGATTAATGAAGATGGTACACAGACTTAAGTATTACTTTGCATTACTTCATCTCTCATTTTATTCCTTTTTTCTTCATTAGAGAAAAAGATAAGAGGTGTCTCATCAGATGTTTTTAAGCTTCTGCTGTAGTTTAAGTGAGCTAGACTGAGTCAAAACTGTTGACTAACTTAGTGGGTACAGAAAATATAATTTTCAGGGTAGAAGTAAAGCTGTGTAGGCAGAGACCAGTTTTTCCTACAGCACCTTGTTTTTGAAAGCATTTGGTTTTAGTGCATTTCAACATCTTTGGACAACTGTTCACAGCAGTTACCGTGCCAGCTGTTTGATGCTAGAGCAGTTGCATTTTATGAGCTAGTTTTTCTACAGACACAATACATACGTGTTACAAAGGAAGAATGGGCTTGTGCTTAGCTTCTTGTAACATACTCATGTTACTCACTGACTAATATCAATACTTGAAATTTTTGTTGTTGGGTTTCTTGTTTTTTTTCTTATTGTTTTATTTTGTTCTTTTTTTTTATTTTTCCTCATGAAATAACAGTTTGCCCCCATCAGTTGCACTCTGTTTCTGCAATTCCCAGTTGCTTTCTAGATGCAGGTGGTTTTTATAGATGAACATGTGTGTGCTCTTTAGCAGAAGTTCAGATAAGTTAAATGAACCTTGTTTGACAGACACTTCACTTGAAGGCTAAATCTACATTATCCTGTAGTATTTTTAACTTTCAGAATTATTTTCACCAAGACAATTCTATGCTTCCCCATTGTGGGCTTAAACACAAACTGTTTGCAACTTCTAAGTAAAAGGCTTTTCTGTATTTCTTAAGAGTACCTTGGGACAACATTTATTTATTTATTTTTAAACTGGTTAAAAACATTGCATTTTCTGCCCCTTGAGATTTCTTCAGGCTTTACTGAATGTAAAGTCAGGCTTATCCACAGTGTTGTAAAAATCTCTACAAACGATAGTGGACAAGCCTCGCTACAGATACATGGTATTGCATCTTTGAAGTGTTAGAAAATATGTAAAATACTTGAATGTAATTTGTCACCTTTTTGTAATCTCCTTGCATTTAATTTTATCACTGCATACAAACTGTATCCTGGAATTGTTATACAGAACAAAACTATCATAACATCCTAGCAACCAAGGTAAAATATGCTTTTTTTTTTTCTCTAGCAGTTGTTGTATACTCAGTGAAGTTTCTGCTTTCTACCAGTATGGTAGAAATAGCATCTTCCATTACTTGCTATGAGTTTTACTTCTCTTGGTGTGAAGAAAAGCTTTAAATCATTTTTTCAGAAGACTTGATAATTTTTTCCTCCATGAAAAATCCATCTCAGCCTATTGTAGGGGAATTAATGAAAACTTTCTTTCATGGAAGCTTTCATCACTGTATTTGTTCCATGCCACATGCTTTTCCTTGCAGTTCCATCATCCTCAATGAGGAAATCCCTCAAAGAGAAATCCCTTAGAATCTCCATTGACGAAATACCTGGCAACAAGTCTTTCTTGATAGTTCTCACTGATGTTACTTTCTGGTTGTCTTGTACTACTCACATTTAATCTAGAAGACAAGCTTGGAAGAAATATACATGTGCACACATCTGTGTATTTATATATTTAAGTAACAGCAGTATGGTCTTAGAAATTTATAAATCATCATATTTGTATGTAATTTTCAGAATTTTTTTTCGGGGGGGATAGAGGGGTATTATTTTGGGACTATTTGTGTGATAATGCTGTTTTTTTAAAAAAGGAGGCTTTTTATCTATTTTCTTGATTTGTGTTTGGGTTTAAGTTTTTTGGTTTAGGTTGTTTTTTGGGGTTTTGTTTGTTTTCATTTTTGGGGTTTTTTTTTACATCTGGTGGTTTGGGTTTTTTTGTTTGGTAGTTTTGTTTTGTTCCTTAGTAATTTGAAATAGTGGCAAAATAATGAAAAAATCTTTCTTGTAGATAAGATTTCAACCTAATGATCACAAAACCATCAAAGAAACTGCTGATGAACTGAAGATTTTTGAAGGCATCAAACACCCTAATCTTGTCCGTTACTTTGGTGTGGAGCTCCATAGGGTAAGAAAACATAAATTACTGTGGCTTTTTTATAGGGCAGAAAGAAAAATCTTAAGAAGCTTTGAATCATGGAGGTTTTCGTTGAGAATATTCTAGTTTAGCTTAATTGTCTGAATATCTCTGTCTTTTCTCCTTCGAAACTTGTGGTCTCTGAAACCACAGTTGGGAGAAGTTTTTTGTAACTGGTACATAAACAGAGAAGGTTTACAATAAGTGAATAGATGAATAATGTTGGAGCTATTCAGTGCTGCTACACTGTTAACCTGCTCTAAAAGCAAGCTGTATCATACATGGTATGGTAACTTTTGCATACAGATAAAGACTAGACAGCCCAAAACCCTTCACTGTTAGCAGCAAAGGTTGTTCCAATATCGTGTTGATTCCTGGGAAAATTATGTACTGGCATTTAAATCTTGATGCCAGACAAGTAGCTTAAGGAAGTCCACCTTTTTGAATTCAGCTCACATCTCTTTGGAAGGAAAAATAAGGTTTCTTTGCTCAAGGAGCAGAACTAATGAAGCCTGGTTTTCTTACGGAGTTGGATTCCAGAGTTACATGCTGGGATGCCCAACTTTTTATTACTCTCTGCTTCCCATGGGCTCTTCTCACCTCCCTCTATGAGTCTCAGGTTCTTCCTCTATCTTTATCCATTGAGGTTTGCAGGGAACAGGACACCTGGTGTCTAACTGGAAAGCTGTGTGTGGTTTTGACTGATTTTCTCAATATGAATGGGTTGATTTGCTGACCTATTGCTAGTTTAGAAGGAGTAAAAGGCTGTTTTCTGTCTGCATTTCTTTACTTGGGACACAACTTTGGGTATCTGTGCCACTGGGTCATTGGTTTCTCAGCAAGTTCTAAGAGCTTAGTGCCTTTGCCATCTTTTTGTATTGAGTATACCTGAAATGGATTGGACTTGGACACAAAGGGAACAAGAACCTAACCTTTCCTTAAAGTGAGTTAGAGTTGGCATGCTTGTTCAAGCCACAGAAAACAAGAGAAAACTTGCCCTCCCCAAGAAATCAACACATGATATTGCAGGGCCGGGCGGGAGTTTAAAACAAACACCACAAGCCCAAAGCATCATTTTACTCTTTTTCTAAATATGCTGTGGATCTTTTTCTATTTCTATACCTAAAAGATTCCCAAACTGCTTTTTTTGGTTGATGACAAAGTCACATTTTATACCACCAAATAGTATTAGTTACATACAAATAATGCACATAGATGTGTAGCAGAGATTTTCCATAACTGTGCAATAGAATACATTAGATTGAAGCGTGCCCAAGAAAATAGAGTTCTGAAGAGGCAATTTATTAGATATTCCATGGTAAGAGGTCCTTCCATTAAAACATCACCTGGTACTTCCATTACTCTTTTCACAAACAATGAAGAATGGAAGGAAAACTTGATCCTAATTCAATGTTTAAAAAATAAAAATAAAAAAATAAAACCAATGAAATCCGGTTTGGTTCCCACAACAGGAAGAAATGTACATCTTCATGGAGTACTGTGATGAGGGCACTCTGGAGGAGGTATCAAAACTGGGCCTTCAGGAGCATGTCATTAGGCTCTACTCAAAGCAAATCACGATTGCTATCAATGTACTACATGAACATGGTATTGTTCATCGAGACATTAAAGGTAATGTTAACCATAAAAGGTAATGTTGTTTCAGTGTGGTAGTTGAGGGTGGGGGGAAGTCATGGGAGACCCATCTGCAGGTTTATCACACATTATCTATACAGCCATTAAGTGTATAGAGCCTTCCACTCATTTTTCAAGTTTCAAGTTTTTTGGCCAGTTACGTGCTCCTTTTTAAGTGCAGAACATAAAAACAAAAAAAAATGTTCACAGTTGTCATTGCAAACTCCTAAGTTCTGCACATGATTTATATAGTTTCTGCAGAGGTTGTTACATTCATCCAAACTCAAATTGTGGTCCTTTTATTTCTATTACTAATATACTGAGTTACATAATGCTGTGTTTCTTTTCATCTATGCAAGGAACAGTGGTGTTTTCTGGGAGCTGACAAAGAGTGTACGCTGCTAGAGTTGTTGATCAGAACTTTTCCTTGCGATTCCCATTTTTCAGAAGAGTTCTAGGATCTTGGACAAATGGTTGATTAAGCATAGTAATAAAAGCCTTGTTAAAAGAAGTTAAAGGGATATGGTAAAAATACTTACCTAGTGGTTTTGTTTGCCATACATTTATCTACTCATGCCTGGCTCTCAGCTATTGCTTACAAAATGAGCAGACTTCCTGGAACTCTACAAGAACTGAGGGGGGGGTTGTTTTGGAATTTGCTTAAGGCACCTAGTGTCAGTCCACATTTCACATTCATTTTTCTTTTTCTGCACCTTCCAAGAACATCCTCCATGTCGAGTTCTCTTGTTTTGGTTAGTCTGGCATATTTTGTTCACCTGTGGCAGAAACTTAACGGAAGGTAGGGGAAACAAGGCACACAGTGTGCCCTGTGAATGCTCATTTTATGACAAGGCAGTGCAACCCCAACGATGCTGGGTTTCTATGTCCCTCTTGCTCACAGGGTTTTGAATCACCGCAGCAGTGTAGGAGGTTCCCTGTTGCTCTTGGTCCTTTGGCCTCGTGCTTCTCATTTGGGAAAAGACCTATCTACGATCCAGAGGCCTTCCACCCAGGTAGGCCACTCTTGAGTCAGTTTTGGCTTTTTTTCCTAGAAAACACTTTCCCTTACTCCCGTTCCCCAGCAGTCTTGCCTTTTCTGGTTCTCCTTCCTTACCAAAGGTTTCCCTCCAGTTGTGGATTTCCCCCCTTGCCTTTTACTTGATCATTCCATATCCAGGTTCTGCTTAGCTGAATTACACTCTCCTGGAAGCTTGTTGTGATCAAAATTCAAGGCTGGTTGACAGGGATTTCTTTTGTGCTGCTCTCTGTCATTGCCAATACCTGGATATGTTTGCAAATAGGTCTTCCTCTCATTAGGGAAATGCAGTGAAGTGAGAAGAGCTGTTGAACAGAACTGTAATGTTTTGTTTTCTGAGGGCATTTCTGTTGCAACAGGTTCCTCATACCAAATGTTGGGGTTTTCCTTGAGAATAACAGCAGCTATAAACAAAGGGACACTGCAGACTCATCTGTGTATAGATATTCCCAAAACCTAAGGACAGAATATGAAGACAGAGAGTGTTTTTATAAAGGATGTCTGATGTTACATTGGAAGTCTCTTGCTTTCTGTCTCCTTTTATGCAAACATTGCATCCCCAAGTTTTCAGGCGAAGAGCATTAAAGTTCGTTCTGGTTTTACTTTTAGTTCTTATGTGTTCAAGTACTCTTACTTTTCTGGTAGAAATGAATGATAATACATCATTCAGACTGTTAAGACTGCCTTCATGTGGAAATCTTGCTGTCAGATCACACTCTTGTGGCCAGTTTGCTGAACATCGCTGCGGATCTGTTTCTTTCAGCAGCAGATAACAAATTCTTAGTGTATTTATACATGTGCCACAGTTGGTGTCTGCAAGTACCTTGTGCTCAAACATGCTTTTGGTTAGTGTCACCATTGTCCTTCGGGTGCTACTATGGCATCCAGTTCTATGAATGTATAAGATGTGCCTTGAATTATTTTTCAATACATGGCTGTGGGAGCAAACTGTGTAGTATTGGCTGATTGTTACACTTGGCTGCACGGGTCTCAATTAGACTGCATCAGTGTGTAAAGTAGTTGGTCTAGTATGTAGCAGGTGATTAAGTGCTTTGGGATAGAAATTTTTTTTTTTAATCTTTATACTGGGTATTGGATTTTGACTGCTGTGGCTAAGCCCATATTCTTTGGTTACAATCACTTTTTTGCAAGCAAAGTGTTCTGCTTAGTGATTGAGAATCATGGAATATTTAATGCTAAAGGGAGTCTTTGGACATCTGTGGTTGAGTCCTCTGTTCAAAACAGGGCCAGCTTCAATATCAAATCGAATGTCATATTAGATCAGATGGCTCAGGACTTTACTCAGCTGAGTTACGAGTATGTCCAGGGGTGGAGATTGCCTTTTCTCTGGGCCCCTGTCCCAGTCACTGGTCTGTACTCATTGTGGAAAACTTTTTCCTGATACCTCCCCGGAATTTGCAGAGGTTGCTATTTGTGTCCATTGCCCCATATCCTGTTACAGTGTGCCTTTAAGGAAAAAGTCTGTTTCCATCATCTTGATAACTTCCTATTACATAACTGAAAACAGCAAGAAATTCCACACCACCCCTCCTGCAGTCCTCCCTTCTTTGAGCTAAACAAACTCATCTTGTTGACTGTCCACTGAGTTTGCTCCATTATGCCAATGTCTGTCTTGTACTGAGGATCCCAAAACCAAGACGCAGCGTGCTCTCACAAGGGCTGAATTGACAAGAGTTAATTGCTGAGGTCACACTTGATGCTTTCTCTCTAGGAGAGAAGGTCATATTTCTGAAGAGTGTTTGGATTGCATTTTCAGAATGAATACAGAAAATAAAGGGATCGTATCTGAAGCTTCAGTAAATCAGAAACCTGTGAATGAGATGCTCAAGGCCAGGATGTCTTCATCAAAGTGTTAATTCTTGTTAAGTCTGGTAGCTCTCAGAATTTTTGCTATTCCTGCCTTCATGTTTTCACAATGAGCACAAGGGAAGGAAGGCCATTCATTAAGCAGGAGACAGAAAACTGTTCAGCAGAAGACTACAAGCATTTGCCATGCTTTCTAAAATAAAAGAGGATGCTAAAGCTGATTTTTCTCATCAAAGGGTAGCATTTGGCTGGCTTGTTTCTTGAATGAATGTGGCTGTACTGCTTAAGTACTGGCTGAGGGATGTCCATGAGCTGCCCATTTGTGGAATTATTCCATGGTCTTTATTGGGGCTTTTGGTACTGCTTTTTGGACTCGTGATATTGACACCAGGACCTTTGGAATATCACACCAGTGCAGTTTTCACTGGTACAGAGATAACAGGGCATGAAACTTCAGTTTTAATGCTTGAGATCATAGCTGTTTTTTTCTCTAGCAAAGGTATGGCTTTTGGCATCTGTTCTTTGTTTTAATCTGCCCACGAGATCTTATGGTATAAATGGCAGTAGGGCTGTGCAGAACTGGGCTACCTCTTACCTCTGCCAGACTGTGGCAAGTACAGCCCCCTTGACAGAAAGCTGACAAAAAACAGGTCTTGCCAGAGACCTGATGATCAGTAGGGGGCTCACAGCCGTTAAACAGAACTTCATGGCGATTAACTGGCACCTCGGGGTCCAGGCCCTTACCCTGCCTTTGTCATGGGCTTGCACCCAACTAATTAAAATGACCACAATGCTCACTTGACTAGGGTATAAATGGAGCCCTACCAAAGAGATGATTTTGAGTTGATGGTTTCCAGAGCAAGCAGGCCTTTCAGTTGGACACTCCCCTTAGACAGACAGTGTGCCATCCAAGGATACTTGTGCAGATTGAGTGAGCCTCACCCCAACCCTCCCCCCCTGCTTTTGGTGAGGGATTATTTTCTTTTCTGGGAACTCTTGTGAAGGAGGTTTTTCCTTTGAGTGAGTGTGCACACATTCTGGTCAATCTTTCTAGAGAGGGTACGCCTTAAAGCTCAGGAATTAGTTGCATAGTAGTATATCGCCAACTGACATCTGAACTTGTAATTTAATTTTGACAAAAGGAGGGCCGAGTAATTTTGGTTACAATAAATCCACATTTTGGGTAGCTGCTGCTGTCTGTTTTGTGGGTGCCTCTCTGATAGAAGTACATCCAATGAAGATGATTTTGATAGTGTATGTGTAGGAGGAGAGAAGGAACAGATGGGTGTTTTGTGCCATTTTACTGTTTTAAGCTGTGGTCTCCAGATTTATTTTGCATAATTAACCATGCAGATATGGTAGGAATTTTGTTACATTCCCAGTAGCATTAACTGTCAAAGGAAAAGACAAATGAGCTACCTCAAACATACTGTCCCGATACGTCCTCTTACCCAGAACCTGCTGGATTCTGTGCAGATTTCATCTAACAAGATGACCCTTTTTAAAGACTCCTTCTAGAGTCTGGTCCTGGTCTCTGAAGCAGGGACCAAGCGGCTTACAAAACAGAGGCTTCAGCAACAATGCATTGGGAGAAGCCTTAATCAGCTCACAAAAAATGTCAGCAACACGAGTTTTCAAGTGCTTCTCATTCTCATGGTGAAACTTCAGTTCATTGATTTGCACCATTTGACAGTTCCTGGTGCTTTCAGGACAAAGACTTAACAGGGGAGCTTGTGAAAGTGTTTGCTAGTGATGGCCGTTTTACCTCAGCTCTTTGTGTGGGATAAGTGTACTTTCTGTATGACAAGTAATTACTTGAAAATCAGTAGATAAACTGTGGGCAGTAGTTCAAAACAAAAACTTTCTGATAGAGTAACTTCTAACGCATTGAGCATATTTAGTGTCCCATCGAGCTGCCTTCTTGTACTGCTTTGGTGTCCTTCTGGATTCTCTTTATTCAAGGAGCTGAGGGAATGTCTACCCAGCTCCCTTACACATGCCTATGATTGCAGGGTGACTGGACATGCATGTCCCTCTGATGGCAAACTGCAGAACCCAGCCAGAGAATTCTGATCTTGAGCAGGTGCAGACACTTGAAGGGAACTTAGGACACAATGTGCAAAAGAGCTGTATTCACTGGAACTT
The DNA here is from genome assembly GCA_024611175.1 of Megaceryle torquata. Taxonomy (NCBI): domain Eukaryota; kingdom Metazoa; phylum Chordata; class Aves; order Coraciiformes; family Cerylidae; genus Megaceryle; species Megaceryle torquata. The sequence continues at coordinate 30,007 of JANIJG010018835.1, forward strand.
AATTCTTCTTTTGAAACTCATAAAAGGCTTTTTGTTTTCTGTTAATGATTTCTCTACCCCTTTTATAGTGCAGTTCTGTGCAACACCTCTTGGACTAAATAGATCTTGCTTGAGTTATCAAGCATTCTCATAGTAGAAAAGCCCTTTGAGAAGTGGGCAGGGCTTCGGCATCATTGACCTGCACTGCCTTTTTTTGACTTGAGCTTTTTGAGGATTCTTTTTATTTGCCATTAATATCTTGGAGATGCCCAGCCAAGCTAACTAGAAAATGTCATTAACTAAGAGAATGTAACACAAAGGAGGAGCAGCCAAGATTCCAGCTCAAGGTGTTCAAGGAGGAACAAAAGTGAGCAACTTTTGAATGTTGTATTCAGATGGGCCATTTTTGAAAGAATCTTCTGTGTGACGTGGGAAAAGGATATGTGCAACAAAGCTCACGTTTGCCTACTCCTAGCTTAGTCAGGCAGTTTTGTTCTGTGTGAGCCATTCGTCTTTCCTCAAGAGACATCACAGCTGAAGCTGTATTTTTTCCAGGCGACTCTTGCAACCTACTTGTGGTTTCACTGTGATACTTGCAGAATCCAGGATTTGGCCTGTTATGTGTAGCGAGCTCCTTCTGCTCTGTCTGTTTCCTGTTGGCTGTCAACATACATTTTGGCAGGATGCTGAATGAAAGAAAACCACTGGTTATCAAAACTACTTGTCTATTTTGCAGTGTTGTGTAGAGCAAGCGACTTGAAGCCAACTGCAGATGCCCCTTGGAGATTTTCAGCTACACTAGGGAGGTTTTTTTCTAGTGTAAGCTGGCAGTGTGGCCAGCTATTATAACAGCCACCCTCCTCCAGAAATTATTCTGGAAGTAGAATACAAGAAGAGTGGGCATTTGGTAGTACATGTAATAACATGCTCCAAGTTCTATTTTGCAAGTCAGTTGTGACGACACAGTTGCCATTCTATCACCTGTCTTGACTCAGCAGAACTGAAAACATGGCTAATGGGAGGTACACAACAGTAGCCTCTGCCAGGAAGCTCCTTATGGATGGGTGGTTTTTTTGCAGTGCAGCCCTCACAAGCACTGGGATTCGTAAATTCCTGGAGGAGTAATTTCTTAGAACAAGGTTGTATGGAAAGCTGATGAACTTGTCTGCCGTGCTGCTTTGTGTTTTGTACACTTCTCGTTTTCAACTTCCAGCACACCTGGTGTTAACAAAAACCCACCCAAAATCCCAATGGCTAATGTTAATGTACCCTTTGGGGAACATCTCTAATGCTGACATATTCCACGCTTAATCCACAGGTAAAGACTTAGGTCCAAATTCAGCAGTTACCTACTGCATAACTTCCAGAAGTATATTGAGAAGCCCTCGTTCCTCAGTTCAGTACTAGCTTAACAAGTGTTATTTTTTCTTGTGTTTCCTAGGAGCCAACATCTTTCTTACCTCATCTGGCCTGATTAAACTAGGAGACTTTGGCTGCTCAGTGAAATTGAAGAACAATACCCAGACAATGCCTGGAGAAGTGAACAGTACTTTGGGGACTGCAGGTAAGGATTAATGTTCTAGGCAGATACTTGTTAAGTCTTCTTGAAGATGATACATCTGCTGAAAGTCTGGGCTGGAGTTAAAATGATGTGTTTCAGGGAAACATGATTTTACCTTAGCTAGTTAGATTTGCTTTGCATCCAGAAGCCAAAACAATTGGTGAATGATGTAGCTGGAAAGGTAAAATTGCATTTGTCTGGTAACTATAAAGATGCTGGAACCTGTGCTTTCTGGGCTTGTACCTTTTTCTGCAGCCTTACTGAAACAGTGCTGTTCTTACTGAACAGCTGCTTATTTTAAATGAAAAGAGTTGAAAGCATTTTCATTATAACTTTTCAAACTGAAAGACAGTTAGTGCTGCAAACATGACAAAGAACAAGAAGCCAACAAATGGCAAAACTTAGCCAGAAAAGCTGACTGGCAATTCATTACAGAAGTATTAGAAAGCATTTGGTTTTCCCAGTTAATCACTTGAAGTATATTGTTCCTTTTGCTGCGCAAACTGATGACATCGTGTGTGTTGTTTCAAAGCGTACATGGCTCCAGAAGTAATTACTAGAGCTAAAGGAGAAGGACATGGACGTGCAGCAGACATCTGGAGCCTGGGCTGCGTCGTTATAGAGATGGTCACTGGCAAGGTAGGGATGTTTCATGTACTGAATGGGCGTAAATTGTTCTTAAAAACAGTTTTGTTCTGCAGATTCTGGTCCAACTTCCAGCAGTTTGTCACAATTAAGTCTGCAAGTACTGGGGTAATTTTTATTTTCCTGGGGTACAGAAATATATGCTCTGTTGCATAGCAAGTTACTCACTAAACCTTGCACTTAGCAATGCCATTATCTGTTGCAGAGGCCTTGGCACGAATATGAGCACAACTTCCAGATCATGTATAAAGTGGGGATGGGTCATAAACCTCCAATTCCTGACAAAGTGAGCCCAGAAGGGAAAGACTTCCTTTGCCACTGCTTGGAAAGTGACCCAAAGATGAGATGGACAGCCAGCCAGCTCCTCGATCATCCTTTTGTCAAGGTTTGTCTCATGGCCTTGGCTAAAAAGACTGTAGATTGGAATTGGAAAGAGATTTCATTTGGCTTCATTGCCTGCAGCTATATCACAGGGGTTTGTTATCATGGTGAGAGGCTGGTATAACGTTGATGATGTCCAGAAAGCAAGGTCTGTCAACTTCAGAAGCACACGTGAAATTGCTATAGCAAATATCTGCCTAAAATAACCTGCTGTATGCCATGCAATAAACTGTCGCTGCTGTTTTGCATTATCTTTATGTTAAAAAGTCTTGTCAAGCTTCAACTCAGTGGCAGTTAATTGGTGCTCTGGTTCAGCAGCAGTGCGTTTGGGATCGTCGTACCCATCCCTCTCCTCAGTGCAACTGTAGCCAGATGCCATCCATCCCAGGGGCTTCTTGAGGCATATAAGAGTTGCATGGTGACAGCATGGGTAGTCACATACCACAACCTAAAATTCATTATCTATATAGCAAGGAGGAAAGAAGAAAGCTTCAAAGATGTTCAGTACAGGTGCTACAGAATGTGATCTGTTGTCATCTTGCTGCAGTAGAGAGAAAATTAATTGGGTTGGGGTTTTTTTTTGTCCCCTTCGCAGGTTTGCACAGATGAAGAATGAAGTTACTCAATCTCTGGCCTTTTTTATTCTGGCAAGGTATCTTTTAATCACTACTGTATGTAATATTTACATAAAGACTGTGCTGAGAAACAGTATAAAAGTTGAACTTACGAAGACTGCACAAGTGACAAGCGTCACTTTCTCTGCTGCTCCTGTATGTTTTACTTGGCACATGTTGCCCATGTGACAGTGTCCGCAAGTTGGAAGAAGCTGCATGTTTCAGTGAAAGTGCCATTACTACTGTATATGGACCATACCTTTTTTGTTCTTTCTCCCGTTTCTCAGTTGATTGAGAACTGTAATGTTAATATGTAGTATTTTTGAACTCTTTAGGTTCAGAAAAATGCTGTAGTGTTATCAGGCGTTATGGACCTTGTTTTTTAATCTGTTTGTTGAGTGCACTGACTGTGAACTTTTACTGGTTTTTTGTTTATTTGTTTTTGGCAAGCTTCAGATTTGTTATGCACAAGGCTGATTAATGAAATTTAAAAAAAAAAAGAAGTTTTTTCTCAATAAATGGTTTATTTTAGGAGTTGTTGGTGAAGGTTTTTTCTTCTGAAAATAAATGTGGGCTTCTGTCAATTTTAAACTTTTTTTTTTCAACACTTGTTTCAGACAGCTAATAAGTGGAGTATGCTCCTCTTACATTGCAATAGTCAATGTTCTGTCAAGTTCAAGGTGTGCAGTATGAGATGCTCCTTATACAGGTAATAGTAGATTTAAGGTCCTTCCCTTTATCGTCTCCTGAGGAAATGAAGGTGATGTGAACTTCCTAAAACTACCTATTCTAGAAGGGATAGAGTCATGGTCTGAAATAAGTTCCTCCTTGAATGCAAGTACTGTGAGCAGGGAGTGGTCTGCATGGCATTCTTGTGGCAAGAGGAGAATCAGTTGTTAAGGTTATTCTTGTGTTCTGTTTTGCAAAAACAAGAATGAAGTTTTAGCTTCTTAACATTGGTTTCTGATCCTGGACTTTGTTTTCCTCACCAGTTTCCAACTGTTGTCAGTCTCAGAAAATGGAAAGAGGTTAGACGTGGTTAGCAATTGGAAGAAACAGTCTGCAACACTCGATCTAGTTAGTTAGATTATTTTGTTTGACTTGCTAGTACAAACAGATGATTTTTAAATGGTTACTTTTAAGCATTAGCATAAATTTGCATACTTCTGTTACAGTTTTAGTCCTTAAAATGGGTAACTACTAAAGCAGAGAACTTGTGTTTAATAGTTGCCTTTAGAATAAAGTCCTGTCTCTCCTCTTAATCCACAAATCCTTGGTTTGTTAGAGGTGTGGGGTTGCTGTCAGCAGCAGAGTGAACTGTTGAGGAGGTATCAAGAAATCTGACCTTTAAATCTGAACAGCATGAGTCTCACTATGCAGGTCACCAGTGCATCATATCTACACTCTCAAAAAAACTACAACGTTGAATTTAGATGAGGACTTTCCCTTCTCTTTGCTATTTTCAGTTATGCTAGATGGGGAACTACGTTGCAATCCTTAGCAATGGACAATCAAAGTACCTGAGGCAAAAGCCTTCCCCAGCCTGCTGTGTGCTTCACTTTGTGGTGAATCAAAAGCATCTGAGCAGTTTGTGTCCTCCTTTGCCTTATTTCAGGTGCCCATGTGCACAAACAGGAACTGCAGACAGCTTTTAGGAGTCAGGACAAAGGTGAAAAGTGTTACTTGTTCATTGTTGACAACCAAAAGAAAACTCATTCACGGCACATCAGCTTTTTATACTTTTATTTTTGTATAAACAAACATTAAGACTACTTTTGTTAAGGCAGTTGTAGACCACAGAGTTGCTTGTGGGGACAAGTGGCAAACACTGTTTCCTTAACATCATGTGTCATTCTTTTAATAGAGTGACCCGGACTAGTTTAACTTTGGCAAGTACCATTAAGCTTTCTCTGTTTGCCAGTGAGCGCTGGAAGGGCCCAGTGGTGCAGTCCTTGCACGCTGTGATTTCTAGAAGTGCTTAGGAGGATGGATCCAGGAATAGCGTGTTTGGCCCTCAGCCTGTTCTAAGAGCTGGTCCCAGGGAAATGGGTATGCAATAGTCTAAATACTTAAAATATTTACATGTTTGGTATTTTCCTCTGGGAGAAGTGGCACTGTGTGTAGTTGGAAAGGACTAAGATTCATAAGGAATGTTAAATGTCTCCCTACCAGCGTGTTAAATCAGAGGCTTTTTAAAAAGGGGAAAAAAAAAAAAGTGAGTCTCCATCACTACATTAATATGTATTTCCTGCTCAGAACTACTCACCCCTGCACACATGGTTCATTCTGGCACCTTGAGAAAAGCCCACTATATCTACCTGGTAAGTTTTAGAGCAAAAGAGTGTAGCTTGGAGAGGTCTCTCCTCTCTGTCACCCCCACCCATTTTCAGAGCCTTGCGTGTGATGTCATCAGGCCATTAGTGTGCCTGATGCATTACTAGGGGACAGCTGAACCTTCAGACACTACTCCAGGTTATATTCAGTTGTCCACTGATAAGATTGTTTTTGTATCTAGAGGGCAGGACATGTGCTTTATTAAAAGAAAAGCTTTATAAGCAGGGAAGTATTTTCCCCTCTCAGGCTCTACTTCATGTGTCGAAAAACTACACTAAAGCCCATGTTTATGTTCATGATGTTATATAACCTGTTCCAGAAAGCTTCAGAGCCTAGGGAATGCATGTGTACACGAAGCCTGGTAAGGAAAAAAGTCCCTCACCTTTTCTTCGTAGTGTATATTTTACTGTGTCTCACTCTCAAAAAAACTTCACTCACTGCCCCAAGCTAAAAGCACTGCTCTGCCTGCTCTCTGGGTGCTACCTCTGAAAAAGTCATTTCTAGGTGATCTGATGAACTGAACAGCAACTGTGTAGTTCACAGAATGATTCATATTCTGTTGTATTAGTTCCTGGTTCTTCTGGCCTCAGGTTTTTTTCTTTGTTAGAGGAAAAGAGAAATGGTTGGGGTTTTTTATACCAGCTGCTAGAATTAAGGCTGCTCACTTTCTTCTCTAGACACACAGGCTGTTCATTCCTGGACTACTCTGGTTTAGTCCTGCGTGCAGTGAAAATGTACCATTGTTGGAAGTGCCAGTCATAATCCCCACTGTGCACTGTCAATATCTTTAGATTTTTTAAGATTGTGGGTTTTTTCCAACCATAATTGCTGGTAGTTGCAAGTCCTCTCTTTAAGACAAGCTCTTTAGTAACTTTCATACCCTTAATTCTTGATGTTTAAAAAAAAGAGGAGGCTGCCTTGGAATCAGGACCAGGTATGTCAGAGCAACACTGCTTTCTTAAAGAGCTTGATTCTAGTTTAATTCAGAAAGGTGTCAAAGCTTTTCCAGACAGCCATAAAAAACTAAGCCATACCCCTGTCCTAGGTCTCCCTCCTACTTCCCATCTCCTCCCCAGAAGAAAAGCAAAAGATAATTTAACTAGTACCTGAGGCTGACTGTTACGAGGCACCATGGAAACTAATTTATCCGAAAAGCCAAACAAGCAAGATTAATTGGGATGACAACAGTATGGGTGTGAGGCATAACTTTTAATGCAAGCTTTGCATTACTTAGTTACAGCATACCCAGTTGTTCTGTCTCCACCACTGTTAGGAAGGCCTAGAGTTTCAATCAGTGTTTAAAGCTCAAAGGAATTTTTTTTTTTTTTTCCCAAACTATAACTGGCATTTAGTCTCAAAAGAATTACAGCTTTCAGCTATCCCTCTGATGCATTGCCTGGGGAAAGACAGGGCAGTCGGTAGCTCTGCTCAAGGCCAAATTCCACTCCAGGCTCTGCCACTGCAAGGCTCCACTTGGACACAGTGGGCCCTTAGCTGGGGTGTGGCTGAAGTTTTAGAGGGCCTCTGTGGTGTGCGCGGCAGGAGTAAGTTGTAGATTCTGCCAGTTCAGGAGAACTGCTTCAGTCCAATACTGCCATAACCAAGCAGAGCATCTTAGTGTATTTAAACATTGTGTGATTAGGGTTGTTACACTGCTAACATCTGATCTACACGATTATCAGTTTTAATCATCTTGTAACAATCTTCTGACATTTATCCATTCCTTAGAGCAAGTTAAGAAAGATAAAGCCTGCACCTCTCGTTAATTTCCAGGTAGAGTCTCATCATATAAGCACATAGGTTTGTTTTTTTTTTTTCCTTCAAAACTTAAGACATTTTATAGGAAAACAAACCAACCAAACAAATGCAAACCTGTTGTGGGGAGTATATGAGGGAGCGCATGTTTCGAGCGTGTCATCTAGCCCAAATCCCCAGAGAAAAATAACAGAGCACAAATTCAGATATGCATGGCAATGGCTCATCCTACCCTTCCTCTGATCTCACCTGAAGGACCATGATATGCACTTAAGAGTTTTCAGAAGTTGCATTTGTTCCCTTTGGATTGAAGCAGTCTCTGAAGATACTACTTTTGCTTCTGCTTGTTGTCATTGTTGCCATAGGTGGAGCCCTTGTTAATTTCTGTCACGCCGATCATCCATCTGACACCAACAGATGCTGGAAGATAAATAAAAAAAATAAAAGCAGTTTGCAGACAGAACCTGAAGGTCTCTACAGGTGTAGCACTTTGAAAGCGACTTAACTGTTCCCAACCTTACAGCAGCACGATATTAACAGTAACTACTCCTACCTGGCCTTTGGTGAAAGGTATAAAGTAATTTGCCCACGATATTTCATTAAGGAATGGCCTCAGGCTTAGACACATCCCCTCTCTTCAGCAGGGAAGAGGCTGTGTGAACCAACTGCATGAGAGGCATGGGCAGGATGTGCTCAGCCCTGTTAAACCTTAGACAAGGCTGGCTATGAAACAGGGGTGCTTGGGGGCACTGGTGCTACCTGGCTCCCAGGGGCTAAGTGACAAAATGTACTAATGTAGCCACACACGAGGTGTGACAGAAAGAGAATTGTGCCTGCCTTCAGCCAAGCCTCCATGCCTGCAAGAGCACAAGCAGTGCAAGGGCACTTCAGAGCCTGATAAAACATGCCACAGCTTAAACTGCAGCTTATGAAACAGTTCATTACAAGATGTCAAGTTAATTTAAAATACTTTTATAGTTGATTTAGTGGTAATAATTCACCATGCACAGAGATTTACGTTTTCTTATATATAATTATATATAATGAAGTGGCTGTCACTGTAAGCGAAATGAAATATAGCCTAAGCTCTCCTCCTCCCCTCACAGTTTTGGTTGGGTTTTTTGTTTTGTTTTTATAAAGAGGCTTAGCTGCCCAAAATTGATTATTCTCCAAACTTCTGCTCAGGTTACTGTACATATCCAGAACTGCCACGCTTATTTCAAGCCTAAACCTAGCTGGGAGTCAGGAACACATTCCCTCTGCTCAGAACACTTCAAAAACAAACAAACAAACCACAACCCCAAAAAAACCACCACCAAGAAAACCACAAACCTCTCTTAAGACTCCAAATCCCAGGTTCTTGCTGACTTGTGCTACACCATCTTGCTTGATGGTGAAAAGGCCTGGTTTTATGAGGTGCTCGAAATGTCTCCTTCCCATTGGTCTTCAAACTTTTTAAGATGACCCTGAACAATGCCTCACCAGCCAAAGGTCCTGGCAGCCTGAGATCACCAAGAGCATCCACAGGCTTCATACCAGTACCAGGTATCAGCTGACGACAGCAGGGCTGGCAGAACACCTTGTGCCCTGGTATTTGCTGCTCTTTGGCACAGGAATGGGAGAAGGCTAGCAGCTGGTAACTAGTGCTGCCCTGTGCTTCACCAGTTGCTTACCTGTCTAGCTGTAACCTAGTACTACCAGATCAACCACATAAAACCACTGCTTTTGAAATAGCTATTTCTTTCTTGTGCTTCATGCAACTTGTTTGGCAGTGGAGCACAGACTACTGAACACGTTGTAACTCTAAGTGGAGCAACCTGAAAAAGCTGAATATAATATTTAAGTAAGAAGACAGGCTAGAAAGTAGCTTTGCAGAGAAGGACATGCTCCTCCTGGTAGACACTACCAGTGTGCTCTCGTGGGAAAGAGTGGGGAAAAGCGGGGAAAGGAAGACAAAGCTGCCCAGGGCTAAGTGTGTTTCCAGCAGGTCAGGGGAGATGATGATCCTTCCCACCCTGCTCAGCACAGGCAGTGTGCAGAGGCACATCTGGAGTGCTGGGTCCAGTCTGGGCTCCCCACTACAAGAGAGACATGGAGATACTAAAGTGAAGCCAGTGAAGGCTACATAGATTATTAAGGGAGTGGAGAGAGCATCTTGCATATGAGGAAAGGCTGAGAGCTGGGACTGTTCACAGTCTGGAAAAGAGAAACGTGGTGCCATCTTATCCACATGCATCAGCATCTGAAGGGAAAATGTAAAGCAGACAGAGCCAGGTGCCTCTCAGTGGTGCCCAGTGACATGACAGAAGGCAATATGTACAAGCTGAAACTGGAGGTTTCCTCTAAACATAAGAAAAAAAAAAATGAAAGCGGGGGGCGGGGAGGAAGAAGGGTACTGTGCAGGTGGTTGATCAGTGGCACAGGCTGCCCAGGGAGGCTTTGGAGTCTCCATCCTTGGAGATACTCAAAACCCAATGGGACACAGCCCTGAGCAAACTGCTGTAGCACACCCTGCTGTGAGCTGGACGTTTGGACTAGCTCATCTCCAGAGATGACTTCTCATCTTTAGCTACTGTCTTCTGTTTAATTTGCTTGGACAAAAGGCACTGTGTATTTTTTTTTTTCTTTCAAAACAGCAGCACTTGAAAACAAACCAATCAACTTCAGACTCATGTTTTATAGCATGGCAATAAATTAAGCTACAGTTTTCAGAAGTGGTAACTGCGTACCAGAGATGTCACACACGATGTGTCACAGCCATGACTGAACACACAGTGGTGCAGTAGGGAAGCTGGGCTGCCTGTGGGGCTGCCCTCAGTTCTCCTGGGTGGTGAGACACAAGGAAAGCAGGGCCCTCTCACAGGCAGAGCCATGCAGTGCACAGCCCCGAAAGGGAGATTGCTCCTGGGGAATTCCTGGTTTGCTTACGCCCACTACTAGTCTGTGAATGGAAATGCACACAACTGGAACAAGTGAAGAGTTTCACACTCAGAAAAGAAAAAATCTCTGACATTTAAATGGCCATGAGCTGGGGAAGACAAGAGGATTATCCAACATGTAACCTACAGTCTGGGATCATAACATAATAGTAAGCATGAATTCATTAAGACTTTAACCAGAAGGGACAGAAAGAGCCTCTGGAGATGGACACAAAACATCATTAAGAGCAGCTGTTACTGCAATCACACAGCACATCGGGGATTTCATCCAGTTCAAGCAATGACACTGCCTGGACATGAAAGTATACCTAGATAAGCAGTTCAGATTTATTTATATTTTTCCAATCTCCTTTGCTCCAGAGCAGAAGCTGCCACTACCCTTCTGTCCTCATTTCACCCTGCAGCCCTCAGCACGCTGGGGAAGGCGAGGTGCAAGGCAATGGGGCTGCTCATGTTTGCCAAGCCTGTGGGAGTAAGAGCTGGGGTGCCTCAGTGGTTTCTCCTTGCACTGCCTGCCTCCTCTCCACAACTCTGCTAGAGTCACAGTGCATACCCTAAAGCTACCATCATCTTTAAGGATTTATTCTGCTATTGCTTTAAATACAACTATAGTAAGGGGAGCTCAAGGGCTTTTACTATAAGGAAGAGGGGAAAGGGAGCTCAAGCACAAGCTGTACCTAATTTAATCAGCTGTGAGAGTTTAAGCACAGTCAGAGGAGAGCAAAAGAAAGAAGCTATCAGTTGAAGCATCCCTGCACTACTCCTCAGCAAACTACAGAAGGTAACTGAGCTCCTGACATCTTTCTGCCCAGTAGCTGAAAGTTGCAGGAGGTTGCTGAGGTCCTGCTCTGCCTGCCAGAGTGGTTCGGGCTGAGAGAGGGCTGAGCTAACATAAACTGACAGAGCCAATAATGGAATCTTTCTTGGAACATTTTTTAGCTCCAAGAAAACCACCCCCAACACATAGTACCATGTCCCTCAGCAAAATCCTTAACTCACAGCAAAGGACTTCCACCTTTTCTGTGACACACCAGGATTTCTTCTCGTGTCACCTGGTGCTTGTACCACACAGCAAGTGCTATAAACATCACAGCAGGTGTGGGTATAAAAATTTCCTATATCTAGACTGCTGTATACATGAGTTATACAGGTTATCTATTGAGATGAAGATTTGTGTAATTAAAGCTTAATGGTAGAAATTGCCATTTAGAGTCTATCTTACATACTATAAAAGCAAAGGAAAAAAAAAAGTCACCAAAAAATACCCGTTTGAGGCACGAGGTTAAAAGGCCAGATTGTCTGGTAGCTCCACAAACAGGCAGAATCAACACAAACAGAATTCTATACACAGTTTGTGCTCTCCTGCTGTTCTAAAATTTACTGTAACAGTGGTGACTTGTGCTCCCCTCACCTTCCACTTATCTCAGCCTACAGGCAGCAATAACCTTGCTGCCCAGATCACATCATGCTCTGACCCTTTGGTCCACATTTTGCACTTGGACACTATCAAGTCACCAAGGACTCACAGTTTGTACTGTGATCTGTGGAAACAGGCTTTCTAATGGCACTGTGCACATACTGTATAGCAGACATACAACAGCTCCTGCAGAATCAAAGCTGGCTCTCATTACTGCTTAAACTTGGTTCAAATTAAATACTTCTCTCACTTATAACTGATACTTAACAGCTGGCCTCATGCCATATGCCCAGATGTCATTATGCTTTTAGCATTAGACATGTAAGAGGCACTTCTTAATTTAAAAGCCAAGAGAAGCTCTCTCATCTTTTGCATAGAGAACCAACAATCCCCTTTTAACTGCTGTTGACAGCACTATAATAAATTACTTCTAGAGCATGAAGGTTGTCCTCTTCAACACAAATTACCAAAACATTAAAGGCAACCTAACACTGGGTTCTTTGGAATCAAGCAAGGTTGGGGAAACAAGGAGGATAGGAAAAAAAGAAGCTGATGTCCAATACAGATACTGGCATTTGACAGACTTTTAACACCAAAATACTGATGGCCCCAAGTTTAAATTAGCAGTTGTGAACTAAGCATATAAATCTCTTGCCATGTGTCCTGGGAAACTAAAGGCAGTTTTCAAAATTGACTTTTGTCCCTCAAACTGCTTGAGCATTTATCCTCTGTAGCAGGAACTACCCTGGGTGGGTTCAAGTAGTATCACAAAGGGCTCCTTGTGCCAGACCGGTAGTTAGATATTAGCACAATACAATGACTATTGTGCGTATAAATAGCCAAACTGCTGCATGGCAAAGCAAGAGTGGATGGCTCAGCACTCTCAGCATAAAGAGGAGACACTGTTTATTTAGGGCTGAAAGTGTTTGAGCTGAACCAGCAGAACTATATATACGTTGGTTATTCTTTCCTCAGATCGGAGAGTTAGGGCCTGAGGTATTATAGTGCTTTCACTTCAGCTTGACCACTATGGGGCATTTCTCTTATGGCTCTTTCCACCCTAACAGCCAGTTACTTACAAGCCATTAAGTGGTTTACTGGCAAGCACAATAGCAGAGACTGCCCAAAAGACAAAGGACACTCTGGAAACAAAGCAGAGGGTACCAGGTAAAGGGACATCCTAGTTCCTCTGCTTTTTCCAATCCCAGAACATTTATGCATATCTTAGGCTATCTGCATCTAAGCTAATTAAGCCCAAGTTATCAGATACTGAAATCTGCCCTTACAAACAGCAATCTACTTATAATGGCCTATAAGGGACTGCAGTAAGCTTCCCCATTCTGGAGTATCAGGTGAGCTGTCAAATTGCCATATAAAAAAAAATAATGTTGCACAACTAATACAGTCCTCCCTGCTTTGCTACAGACTGGGTCTGGCAGTCAGTTTCAGCTGGGACAAGGCAGTCAGTTTCAGCTGGCACCAAGAGTCATAACCTCCAAGGTACCTTTGCATTCATCTACTGCTACCTCCCAGACACTGCCAAAGTCACTTCTGAGACCTTGCCTAAAGCTGGAGGCATAACTGCAAAATAAAATACTGGTTGCTCCTCTGTCAGAAGATGGCCACATCACTCCCTCAACAGTCATGGCAGACAGAGCCCTCGAGATAAAAAGCACAGTTTTAGGAGAACAGCCCTGCTACAGAAACTCTGCTACTGGCTACAGAAGTCAATGTGACAGCTTCAGCTGATGTTGAGATGCTTCCCACAGAATGAAATCAATGATTCCCAACTAGAAATAACGTTGCTTTTAAAGGGATATAGTAAAAAAGACAGAGACTATAACATACTACGGGAACCATTGCTTTTCTAGCAAGTAATGACACATCCACTTTTAAGTGACAGGGATAAACCAGCTCTGCTTTTTGTTTGTTTTTACTGAAGGACAAGCTTCCTTCCACTCTCACAGAGTCTCCTCTCTCCACAGCTTCATGGCAGCTGCTATCTGCTAGTAAGTGACAGCATCATCTTTCTTTTTGCCTGCTCTTCAGCAAGAGGTGGCTGGCTGAGTCTAATGAGGCAATCGCCTCTGTTACAGGCAAGGTAGGGTTGGCTGCTGCGCCACAAATCCTGGCCAATTAGAAGCACTTTGGGTTTGATCACACCAGGTATTCAGGGAGAAAACAAAGCTGTTGCTAAGCTCAGGGGTCTTTCAAAGGTTGCAGAGGACTGCAGCCTGCACCATCCCACAAATATGGCAGGTTATGTATGGGGCAGCAACACATATTGCACAGTGGGCCATTAATCTCACCATTCTTTATGAGTGTCTCAGTTGTGATTTTGCAGCCTGGGAGGCTGATGCATTCCTTCTGGAAGCAGCATGACCAGTAACCTGAGAGCAAGTCCTTTGGTTTATCACTGCATTCAAAGAAGCAACTCACAGCATCCCCACTTATTAATCTTTCCCTATGGCTAGAAGCAGAAGAAACCTAGAGTGAGGAGTGAGACCAGCAAGGAAAAAAAAAAAACCAAAAAAAATGGGCTCTTTTGCTGTCTATTCTTATCAGCATCATAGCCTTTTTTTTCTTTACAGGTTCTTTCCCTCACTTCCGGACAGAAGATGTGACCTAGTTGTAAAGGCCACAAATGGCAAGATGGTACTGGACTTAGGGTCAGGGGTGAGGTGTCACTCAAATAAGTTAATAAAGGCTAAATCCAGAAACATCACAGATGTCATGATGCCGAGCAGTGAAGCATCCAGCTCTGAGGCTAAAATACAGAAACCCTGAATTATGCAGCAAGGCTCCCTGTGGAGGATACACAAGACATGGACACTTCAGTATAGCACCCAAGCGACCAGCCTGCTGAGCAGAGAAACTTAATTCAGAGGGAAATGCCAAAGGAAAGATGAGAAATTGAAAAATTTTTCAACAGCTAAGCTTCAGTGCCCCATTAGGCCGTCATTCCACAGTCCAGTACCAAACACAGACTATGCCAGCATTTTTTCCAAAGGCAGAACAAATGCCCTCAAGTGCTATTGCCAGGGACATAGCATTTGTAATGGTGCCAAACCTCAACCTGCCCACTGTTGTATACCCATTTTGAACTACAGCATAGGGGAGACTGACCTTTCTCTGCAGCTGATGGGGATTTGAACCTAACACCTCTCAGTCCTGAGGAGCACACTCCATGTGTGGAGCTCACTCCTTACTCTTCACTCCCATCCTATTCACCAGAGAAAGGGGGGGGGGGGGGGGGCTGACATACACGCCACCACTTTTGCCCCCCAAAAAATAAGGTGGGTCAAAAAAGGTGCTTGCCTCTAAATTGTTGCCACCACCACCAGACCC